>VCJM01000682.1:66441-76526 GCA_024139495.1 Backusella sp. ASU-2019c | reverse complement strand
AAAGAAATGATAATGTTGCAATGCTCTATCTACAAGCAGCGGAACTCAAAAAGTATACTTTAGCTCAAGTCCAAATCGGTATAATGTATCTCGAAGGTCATGGTGTCGAAAAAAACAATGAAAAGGCGAAGGAATGTTTTCAACAATCAATCAATGAAATGAACTCTGAAAAATGCTACTATCAAGGAATGGTGTTTTATAACGAATACCGCTACGACATTTCATTACTCTACATAACGAAGGCATCTGAATCAGGTTATGGTCTAGCACAATACCAGCTTGGTATCATGCTACTCGAGGGGAAAGGTATTCAAAAAAATCAAGCCGAAGCACTGGAATGGATTGGAGAATCAATGACATCAATGACTCCCAATGATTGCTACAATCAGGGAATGGCTCTTTACCACGGAACAACAGTTGCCAAAGATTATGCTTTATCGTTTCGCTTTATGGAAATGGCTGCGGAAAAAGATCATCTTTTAGCTCAAGCTCATCTCGCTCTGGTATATTGTCAAGGCTTTGGAGTGGAAAAAAGCAAGAATGAAGCAAAGAAGTGGATCGAAAAGTCCATAAAATATTTGAATCCAGAGAAATGCTATGAGCAAGGAATGAAATTTTACCATGGAACCGAAGTTGACCAAAAATACGAATTCACGTTACTCTATATTCAGAAAGCTGCTGAAAATTATCATGGTTCATCTCAAGCGCAGCTTGCTTTAATGTACTTGGAGGGAAGCGGCGTAGAGAAAAATCACGATTCCGCAATACACTGGATACAAGAATCTATGAAAGAATTGAAACTGGAGGACTGTTATTGCCAAGGGATGCTCTTTTACCACAAAATAGGATTCGAGAACAACTATGATATTGCATTACGTTATTTTAAAAGAGCTTCTAAAGCAAATGCCTATGCTCAAGCTCAACTGGGATATATGTACCTGAACGGTATTGGTGTAAAACAAAGCAATAAAGAAGCAGCTCGATGGCATGACATAGTCGAAAATAACCACATTACATACTCAAGATACTGTCGTAGTAAAATACGCCACTATGATCAAGGTGGAATGCAAGATTTTTCAAAAGCCTTCAAGTTATATCAGGAAGAATTGGAAATTATTGATACTGAAAACGAACTTTCAAACAACTCTGGTTCTCTCCGAGGTATTGGTTTACTCTATGAATATGGTGATGGTGTGACTCAGGATTTTCAAAAGGCTTTGAAATATTATGGAAGGTCAGCTTCACATGAAAATATGGCTGCTTACTACAATATTGGATTACTTAACTATTATGGGAAAGGCGTTGATCAAAACTATAAAGAAGCTTTACTCTGGTTTACAAAAGTAGCCAACTCAACCCCAGACCCGAAGAAACTCCATGTTTTTATAGAAGAGAATATTGATGGTGCCAAAGATGTATCTGGACCCTCAAAGCGCACATATTCACTTCAGCCTGAAAGTAGAGTATACGGTGAAGCATATTATTATATTGGCTTGATGTACAAGAACGGCTATTTTGTGGATCAGGACGAAGAAAGGGCCCAAAGCTACTTTAAAATGGCTCACATTTATGGTGTTGAGCGTGCTAAAATTCTTGTATAGGGTACTATGGCCAACTTTTTGGTAGCAGCATAGCTATATTATAAAAAAATAAAATTTTAATATATACAATATATATTTTATTTTACTGTTTCATATAATCTCAATTGGATGAAAATGGTCTTTTGTAGATCCTTTTTTAGAAATGCTATATTTTATTTTCTCTTGCTGTAATCATGTATGGTTACCTATTCCTTTTTTGTTAAAGATATATGATTTTTAGTGTACCCTCTTGTATAAATAAACTATCTTTTATATAAGAAATTTACAATCGCAATAATTACCTTGCTGATGCTCAATTGAACCTAACAGAATTTTTAAAAGCCCAACAACACCAAAAAAAAAAAAAAACATTCAGTGTTCTTATTACCTTGGAATAACAATAAAAAGAACACATGCTCCTGCCCCCACGCTGGATTGAACAACGGACCTCTTGTTTACAAGACAAGCGCTCTACCACTGAGCTATAAGGGCTTTCTTGCTGGTTTCAAATTTTGCCGAATTAGGTACGCATATAGTCACGTGACAATCACGTGATAAAAATTATTCTTATTAAGGTAATTTTTGAATGCTTTGCTGATATTTTCAATTACAAGCATAAGATTAAAACAGAAGTGACGACCTCTAAGGACTACAGAAACAGTATTTCTCGAAGAATAGAATAGTTTATAGATTTCTAAGTAATTGCACTGCTATTATTTTAATCACTGGGATTGAATAATAATTATTCTCATACAAAACATTTGATCTTGAATGATACCTGTTGTATCGTGTCCATTTTATTTTAAGTATATGGCATTTCATATATCCTTACTTTTGTTATATTAGCACCAATTATAACATCCTTATTCGAAATGTGCTTATTTATATAACCCACAACTGCATTTTTTACTAATTGAAAAAAAAAAACGAACTTCTAAAAAGAGCAGGGTAAGTATATCACGGTAATAAAGTTAATCAATTAGATATACTCATTCGATAAAATCACAAAGCTAATTGATACAATAAATAAAGGCCACTACATTTATATCTTTATCCTTTATCTGTTTTTGCTGTTAATGTTTTTAAAGTTGCTAGTAATGGCCATTTTAGTATTGAATAAAGAAGAAAAAAAAATGACAGATAAAGGTTTTTTATTTTTAATGAGAAGTCGAAAAATTATTTCACAAAGGCCTCTAATTTGATTATATGAATTAGGTAAGGAGAAAGAACCAACTTCTAGGCATATGTGCTATCCATCATATTCGAACCACATCATAACAAGTTTACAGGTCAATCCTTTTGAGATCATACCAAAGGAGAAAGGATCAGACACATTATCTTTAATGAGAGAGTTTAGGATTGATTGCATTTCTAGGCGAAGCTTGATGAAGTCGTCTTGATGAGGGAAATAGGCTTTTTCTGATAGTTTAGCCACCACAATAAATAGGTCAAAAAATTTTCCGGATTTTCCTTCACAAGACACTTTTTAATCGGGAATGTGGTCATTGAATACATGTCGCAGCAATAATTTTAATCTGTCCACGAGATTATCTTCCGTATCATTGGCATGAGGAAGCCTGTAGAACTTGATTATCTCGTCCAAGTAATCAGCATATTTAATGCCCTCAGAAGAGTTGTCAGAAGACAGTGCCTCGCTTTTTATCGTCAGTAGTAATCTCTGCAATGCGCGCTTATCTTCATGATCTTGGTTGACTATGCGATTTGCCCATAATGCAGCTGTATCGGGTATAGGTTTTCTTTCCATTACCTTTGTCGAGTCCAAGAGTAGATCACGTCTTTGAGGAATGAGAGAGGTGATTGATTCAGTGTAGTCAGGTGAGATAACAAATATATGCGATAAAGCAAGGATTCGGATACTTGATATGCGCTCCAAATTCTGTGCTGCGGTAATTGAATATGAGTAAATTTTTTTCAGTACTGAGGTAATATTTAAATCATCAGTTATCCAATCTGGGTAATGTGAGTGGAAGAATCATTTTTTAATCTAGGTATGTGAACTATTACCTAATAAGCAATTATAATACGAGTCTGCAGCAGGATGTTTATCGGTTGAAACAAATAAACTAAAACTATCATCATGCGTAGTTGATAGGAATGGTAATATTAATATGGATAGATAAATCATCGTTAAGTGTTTCATTAGTTCCTTGTACCTTTTTTTTAGTGTTTTTTTCTTCTGGTATCTCTTCGACTTGCGCTTCTCCTTGACTCGACAGTGGTCTACCGAGGTTTTCCATGAACTCGAACTCCTCTCCGACGGCATCCTCCACTCGTTCTGCTGCGCCCACACTCAAAGAATTTCTGGTTGCTTGTCGAGTTACCTCTAACCGATATGTTTGCGATTCAAGGCCTGATCTCCATATGTTGAATTCGTCTTGTAGCTTCTTCCGAGATGCTTTGTTTAAATATGTGTCAATGACAACTTTGTGGCGATTATGGCCTTTTTGGCGATTTTTGAAGCTGAAATGGTTGAAATAAGCACGTGGAGTAAGTGTTTTTAGGTTCTTCCTGCACCATTTGACATTGTTGGGTACATTGGGTCGACGTTTCTTTGGCTTAGCCTTGGCCTGAAATAAAAGGGTGAGTCAGTAAACCCTGGGCATTTAAACCTTTGTGAATTTAGCTACTCTTTTACTCTTAAAGGGTTCCATACCTGCTTTAAATATCTTAGAAGAATGTAATTCGGGTACCTATTTCCAGTTTTCAAAGGTCGACTAAGTAAAGTCGAGCGAACGGACGAGCCAACGCTAATGCAGAATTCACAATAAGCTCCTGTGTCTTTCCTTTTTGAAAGATTTAAGCTACATGCTATTTGAAACTTACCTAGCCTTATTATTACCATTCATAGTCTTGCAATAGTATCTTGATAAACTATTTACAAGGCAGATATATTTACAATGACTACACTTTTCACTCTAAATGATGAGCAAATATAATGTTATCAGTCTATTACTCTTACTTGTGCTTGTTTATACTTACGTTGGTTTAAGATATATAGTGGTACTCTCATGAGTGAAGAAGCTTGGTTTGGTTTTCATATCAGGGTGATAAATAATAATAGTAGTAGACAGTGATGAAAAAAAGAGGGAAAAAAAATAAAAAATTAAAAATGATACCTTTTGTATTTAAAAATGGCGTCATTATTAGAGACCAAGTAATCAGAATGACGTACATCAAAACATTGATGGCAAAGTTTCTCCTGATTACAACTGGTTAGTATACATCAAGTGCTTATGTTGATTGATAATCTTTATTGTTATAAATTACGTATCCATTCAGAAACTGGAAGCATTATTTTCAATACTTAACTCCAGGATCTACTGTGATTTTATTATTTATTTCTTTATTTTTTTTAAAAAAAAAATTCTGTACCTTCCAAAGCTGAAAGCATAATAAATGCCTTATATATGGCGAATTGATGACAAAATATCATCATACGCCCTCAAGAAAATGTGTAAAGGTATGAATAGCGAAATTTTTGAATGCCGTCATGCATAATATAGAAGCCACCAAAATTGCACCCAACGATAATAAAAGTTGGCAGACTCTATTCATCTTAGTATTACTCCTCATTATATTTTTTAATAAACTAATATCAAGATGAAAATGTTGCTAAATGCTTTTCTATAGAAAGAAATAGATATAATATAAAGTGTTGTCATTTAAAAAACTATTTAAAGCCAAAAAAAAAAGAAGATATAAAGCCTTTCTGATACTAAACTCGTTTTAATTAAATTCAATTTTACAATATGTACTGTTGGCTCTCTTACCCTGGTGCTCTATCCTATTATACAGGTGGTCAAGCTGACGAATGGTTCCAAAAGAAGTATAACAATAACAATGGTGCTAGTAGTAATAACTCCACAAGTGAGAATAGCCAAAGTCGTACCTCTTGAATATCAAAAAGTAGGTATCATATATATGTATTTAATTCATTTTTCTTATCCTAATAATTATTAGTACTCAGAGTCATATACATTGCTCAAGTATCCTTGATAAAAAATGTAGTAAATATACCACCTCCTGGTTCTATATTTAATTTAAATAGTATTGGATAAATAATAAGCACCCATTTGTATTGCCAATAAAAGTTTATTTTATTTTATTTTATTTTTTCAAAAAGTTGTACTCGCTAAAAATCCGACAACATTATCTAAACCACAAATAAATCCTTGATACCATTGTTCATTTGATTTTCACTAGAACTAAAGCAAAATATATTTAAGTATGCTGTCTAGCCCAATTCACATTAACATGAAGTTATGAGAAGAGCACAATATCCAAAATGAGAAATGGTGAAGTTTTCTCATGTTCTTTGTTTTTTATTTATTTATTTCAAAAATCAAAAAAACACAAAATACAATAAACAGGAAGATCAAGATAAAGAACCCAGCATACATAAATGATGTTACATTGTCTCTATTTAAACAAACGTGGTTAATTTTTTCGAAAAAATAAAATAATTAAACTTCTTTTTCTACTACTTGTTTTACAATGTGCTTTGGAACTTCGTTAAAAGACGTGCTTGATCAAAGTGCTACTCAAGCACCTAGCATGCCCAATAATCCGATTAATATTACCCGTAATAGCAGCATTTCAAGCTTTCGCTCAACTAGTACCAACCCATCAAACGCACATGTACGCAATACAAGCATCTCCAGCTTGCGCTCTGACAGTGGAAAATCATTTAATTCTTATACTTCAAGTATAGCTTCCGAAAATAGTAGTATTGGACATTACGTTAGAAGACGTAACAGTAGAAGTGTTCGCAGCAGTCTCTATAATCATCCACGACGTAAGTATTGTAAAATAACAAGAAAAATGATATATTTTTGGTAATTCTAACAAAAACTTATAGCAACTTGTATACCACGATAACTGTTACCTTCATCTCGACTACTTTTTCTTTATGTTTTCTCTATGTTTTGTTTTTTGTTTTCCCATGATATAATTCACTTCATTCGAGTTTTGTATTATGTGTTTTATAATAATAAAGTATTTTTACAGTAAAAACTCGGTTCATTTTCTCTTTAAATGGTTATATACAGCGTAATAAATAAGTACTCACTTGAATAGGCTAAAAAATGACACATAAATTGGAGAACTATAAGAAATAATTTTCGTGTGCTCTCCATGGTTACTTCTAAAGTAACGATATGGTTTCAAATTCGATTAAAATCAATGATGAGTCTTAGAATAGTACTAGTAAAACATCCCGTCATACTCTGGATGCTTTGGCTTGTTTATAGCAATTCTAATAAGCTTTTGACAAAAAAAGGAGATGAAACAATTCTATATTTATTTTTATATTTTTTAATGCAAATGTTAGGATGTACTATGTAGTAAACATCATCTTTTTTTACTTGGCCCGGATTGACTAAAATAAATAGGTGTGTACTCAGTAAGACCGGTATTACCATTGGTGGAGCTTCCACCGCTTTTGTGGAGAATCGTTTATTCAGGGACTATTTTGTGATTTGTAAAGATACATGTATATTCAAAATATCCACCAAAATCCAGAGGTACATTGAATTGATAACGGTCTAATTAATCTCCGTTTCTTCGACTTTCTTAGGCTACTCCTAATGTCTACTAGTTTTGTGGATCATCAGAAATGGAAATACAGCGCCCTGGGCTCCTGAGCCACAAAAATATGTTGTAAATTTCACTTGATGGAACCTTCATCAACCTAAGTTGCTTTTGGGGGTACTGAAGGTCGACAATTTGACTGATCATACAAACGTTGTCTTTAAAGTAATACGGATCTTCTATTTTTGCATGTAGTGACAACTTTACCAAAAAAAATCCAAAATAAGAGACAAAAGATGTCCAGATGTATTTATGGTCCTTACTGTGTTGCTAATTATACACATATCCTCCATTTATGGCTAACAAAAGAATATCTGTATCCTGCCACTATTTAAATAACGTTTATCAAGGCAGAGGAAATAAAAAATTCAAAAATCAAAAATCAAATTAATTCAAGATGGCCAACTGTTGTTTCTGTACCGGTTCCGACGATGACGATGAGCATGACTCCACATTTGGTAACATTGTTAATATTTCAAGACCTTATAATGCACAAGGTGGTTACACTCCCAGAGAAAGCAGTAACAATACTACCACAGCGAGTAGAGGTAACAGTTCAAGAAATAGCGTAGCCGTACCTAGTAAGTCAAAACAAATCTACATTTTTAAAACAAGTAATGCTAATACAAACAAAAGATATCCCTATGATGAAATCTTATACGCTTCCATAAATGAGTATTATCTACCGCTCCTTAGATGTTGCTACACTTTATTTATATATATTACTTATTGATACATTTGTTCTCAATTTTACCTTGCTTGTATAAATAAATAAATATTCAAAATCTAGAATCCTCCCGTGCTATAAATTTATAACATGCTATAATAAAATTACTATATTAAGAAGGCTACTCTAAGCCTTGGATATAAACAAAAACCATGCATTGATTGTGAGAAAAATTAAAAAATTTCATTGTGCATTATGCAATGTGATATAGTCATTACACAGCTTATTTAATTCATTTTAACTGGTCATCGATGCCTTTTTGCTTCCTCTCTTGACACTAGATGGATCCATTTTAAAACAATCCAATCACTTATTATTGAAAGTGGGTAGCATCGTCAAAAGAAAGGTGCCTTTCTACATACAAATAAAATACACGTTCCAAATAAAAAATAACTATGGTTGCGCTACCTGATAAATCAGTGCGAGGCCATTCAATACCATATCAGGAAATATCGCTGATTCGGCGACTTGATACGTTGAGTGTACTTTATCTTTTTTATTTTTATTTTTCAAATATACAGTTTGGTTGCTTTATTCAACGCGATTTATCACTGGTTTTACGCATCTTATGTATCTAGTCTATCGGGACTAATACGCTAATTTTTAGTTTCAAGCAGATTTAATCCTGTGTTCATTTTTAATATGGGGAATGAAGAAAATAAAAAATGGGTTCTCAAAAAGATTGGGTTAGAGGAACATGAAATCGTGTCAGCCACATGACAAAGAGGTCAATCATCGTTAAGCTGGAGCAGACGTGTTTACCAACTGTTGTAATTTATACAAGGGAGTTGTTTTTTAAAATAGGATGATTATAGTGAGAATTGTAAATAAAAGCTGTTCATTTTATTACTTATCGCTCAATGACATAAAGATTGCATTTGTTGACGCTTAGCTAAATCTGACAACTTGAACACTTATGCAGCTCGCCAAGACAAATAATTTTAATAAAAAAAAAAAAAACAACCTGACCAAGCTGTTCGGCATTAATAATGCACCGTTTTTTCTTAACTGTGGAAAATCCATTTCTTAGGTGTTTCAGATAGATCAACTCCACCAAATTTAGACGTGAAAAAGCAAACCATAACAAAGATGCATAATGATCAATATGGTTTATTTATTTATTTTTGTTTCCCTAATTGGGATATATTTTAAAATAATAAAAGCGAAGCATTGTTTAATGGTAGTTCGTGTTTTTTGAAAGCAACAAAATAAATAGAATACATCCATCAAATGTAATCATTTCTATAATCTACTTTATTAACTCAAAATATGTTGGAATGAGACCATTGACCACTAAAGAGTGGATGTCAAAGTCCACAATCCTCAAGCCACATTGAGGCTAAACACCAAAAATGTTGTATTCGTTCTACTAAAAAGTTTTTCTTCAAAGAAAAGTACCCTATCAGAACGATGGATCTAATTTATCGATATCGAGTTTAATCATTTATGCTTAACGCATAAGCAATAAGCAATAAGCAAGGGGGATAACGAATTCCTGGGTCTTCTTTTTCTTTCCAAGGGAGAAAAGGAGGAACTCTCGGGAAAACCGTGACTTGTTCGGCCTAAAAATATATCCTTTTCCCCATCTAATCTTGATTGTCGAATAAACATTAGATCAAAAATATCAGCCCAAAGAACCTTTCTCTTCTAGAGATTGAGGATGAGGCTAAGCTTTTTTCCAAAAATGTATTTACATTTTCCAAAGTCTTAAAAACATGAGATGGATTTTGTCACCTGAATCGCAACCGCATGGTAGAGGCATTTTTGCAAGAAAAAAATAACAAAGCAAGGATTTGGTTTAAGGTTCAAGCCTTTACCCGAAATAAAGTTTCAAAGTAATATATGCGTAGCTGCATACGCAGCTTGCTTAGAGTTTTCATTCCAATTTTCTTTATTTTCACCCTGTTTGATACAAGGTAATTTTGTTGTTTATGGATTCGTTGGTATTTATAAATATGAAAACCTAATCGGTCTTATTTCTTGTGGCTAAACCTGTCAGTGCTCGAACCATTTTTTCAACATAATTGGTGCATTTAGGGTAGAATGGGACTAAAAAAGGAAATTGTGTTTAAAAAAAAAATTGACAACGAAAAAAAAAATAGAAAAAGTGCTAAAAATATATGTGTTTCATCCGGTTGTCATTGGTTTGGACTTTTTGATTACAAACC
>VCJM01000682.1:34975-47352 GCA_024139495.1 Backusella sp. ASU-2019c | reverse complement strand
ACGTATTAATATTTTTTTTTTTTTTTTTAAAAAAAAATGCAGTAATATCTATATATTCTCTAACCTTATAATTGTCACCTTCTTTCCATCAATAGATATGTCGAAATGGGGTCTCTGCGAACCAATATAAAATGCTTTGGTAAATTTCCAGAAAATTTGGCAGCATCACATACTTATAAAATTCTTTCTGGCTTAAAGTATCTTCATGATAAATCGGTTAGTTAGAGTACCTATTTTTTTTTTCCTATTGGGTATCATAATAACATATATGTGTATTTTAGGTCATTCATTGCGATCTCAAAGCAGCTAATATTTTAATAACAAAAACGGGTTGTCTCAAGCTAACCGATTTTGGCGTTTCACTGTTTTCCAAAATGAAAGATGATGATACAGGTGAACCTTCCGGTACACCGAACTGGATGGCACCAGAAGTAATCAAGTTTAATCGACCTACGGAAAAGTCAGACATTTGGTCTTTAGGTTGTACTATTGTAGAAATGCTAACTGGAAAACCGCCATACTCCAACATGGTTTCCTTTGCTGTCTTGTTTAAGATTGTCGAGGATGATAATTTGCCTATTCCAGAAAACATATCAGAGGTATGGACATGGATTTTAGCCTTAAAAGTCATACTAAAAAAAATTGATATCTTTTAGGATGCACACGACTTTTTAATGCATTGTTTTCAAAAAGATCCTAAAAAAAGAGCAACAGCAGCTGAATTGATGCAGCACAGATGGCTGCGGCATGCTGTTCCAACAACAGCAGTAAATAAGCCTCAAAGATATGAAAATGTGTTACCGATACCAAGAAAAGCACCAAAAAAAGAGTTTAAAAAGGATACTATTAGCAAGAATACTTCAAAAGCTCCTTTATCGGATGACGCGCTATTATATCCAAAGAAATCGAACGACAGAGAAAAAATGCATAAATTCTATTCCACTTCTATTGGTAAAAGCGCAAAAGTTGAAACGTGTTATGGATGCCGAAAGACAATTAGTGAAGGCGAAGCAAGATGTTGCAAAGGTATATTCATTTTTATTTACGTCTTTGTTTTTTTTTCTTACTTATTCTTGTTCTATAGAATGCTACTATATATGCCATAGTGCTTGTGCTATAAAGGCAACAAAATGCAATAAACAATACCAACACATTGATAAGAACGAGCCATTGAAGCCGGTAAGATTGGATTATATATATATCTTGTTGATCTAATTATTTTTGTTTATTACAGTTTAAAAATTCAAGCTATTCAGATCCAAGAAGATTAGTATTTGAAAGAAAAGATACCCCTTTAAAGTCAAATTATCAAACAAATGTAGAGTCGAGAAGCTACATACATAAAAAAATGAGTGATGTATTCCAATAAGGAAACATGCTCAAAATTAAATAAAACATATTCATATATATAAAAATATATTAAACAGCCCTGCTGTTTGTTTTGAATTTAATATACCGTTTGTTTAGGGTGCTTCTCAATATAGCTCTACTCCTAACATGAGAATTATACTAATATATTTTAATACAACAATGGATACTTTTAGTAGCTTTTACCAGTAGATATTTTATTTATGTGTGATGACAAGATTTCTCGTATAGCAAATGTAAACTAATATTATAAAAGGGGGGGGGGCTATTTAAAATGAAAGAAGTAAATCCTTAAATTCAATTAGAGGATTCTTCACATTTATTATCTATTCCCAGAAAAGACACAAAGGGAGTGAAAAAGGAGAAAAAAGAAATCGTAGATATCATTTTAATTTTCATATATATCTTCAATTTTGAGAAAATTCATTCATTTATGCATTCATGGGCCATATTACTTTAAAGTTTCAGTTTTATTATATTATCGTTATTATATAAAACAAAGTCAAAGCATGTCTTTAATTATATAATACAAGGAATGATAAAGGAGATAAATAAAAGAAGGATCAGAGCTATACTGCCGATTCATGTAAAATTAAGCCAACAAAATGGTCATTCCAATTGCACCAGCAAATCCAAACACACCAGAATGAAGCATAGTGGATGAAGAAGTTGAATTTGCACGGTGAGACGAGGAAGCAGAAGCCACTGCATTGTTCACTGCTGTGGTTTGGCTCATAAAGGCTGATGATGATGCGGTGACATAATCATTGAATACTGGAACAGAGGCGGATGCAGAAGTGACTGGCGAAGCCATAGAAGGAGAGGGTGAGGTTGAGTTTGAAGAAGTGGCGGCATCGCCACTTGCTCCAATACCTGGGTTAGTACCAAGAATTGTGAAATAAGCAGAATATGACATTCCGGCCGAACTTTTTGCCATAAGAACATAGGAGGTGCCTGACTTGGTATCGGGTGAGATTTTCCATTCGAATTTTCGGGCGTTGGTAGGAATTGTTTGGGACGAGATTGTATCTACAAATTTGAGGTTACTTGTTTCTCCATTTCTTAGTTCTATTGAATCAATATTGGCCACATTTGAATCAGTAACGTCCCTATTAGCAGTACAGTTTCAGATATATAATGTTACATGAGTAAACGATTTATTAATTTTAGAGTTAAATATATAGATGAATAAACCAATTACCAGGTGATTGTATGAGATTCTCCACCATTGATCTTGGTACCAAGGACAGGATTAGTGATATATATTCCTGCACCATGCTGCTGAGTAGCTTGGCTTTGGGCAGATATAAGAGTGATGGATGTTGCAAATAAAACAGTCAATGCTTTCATATACATCATTTTTGTTGATAGAATTATATAACGAGAGAGAGAGAGAGAGAATATATGAAAAAAAAATCAACAAGAAATCTTTGGGACCTTTTAAATACTTTTTTTTCTCTTGAATGGCGGGATCAATTTCTACATAAAAAGCTCATATTTAAGCTTTTCTTCTCCTAAAACAAAGATGCAATAGAGAGATCAAAGGTATTACTTTTTTTATATATTTCCCATTTATAGAAACTAATAAGTTCGACATTGTAAATACAGTTTAGAAAATGAAAATGTCATTTTAATGAGCATCGCGTTCCTTTGAGATCCATTTTTTTTTCTTCTCTTTAAAAATATTTTATAAAGCTTTAATTAAAATAGCTCATGGATGTTTTCGAGCTTGATCGACATTGTCCTCGCCTTTTCTTTCACTTCTCAGGGGGACGGTTCGTATCAAATCAAGGCTAGCTTACATTTCTGTTGTACTTTTTCATTTTGTAACTATAAGGTTAAATACGTTTTTGTTTAAAATAAAGAAAAAGATAAAGATATAATGGCTTATGATGTACTCGGGTTGAACACAAAGAGATGTCATGAATTAAACATACACTTAAATAAGAATGATTACTTTCAATCATTCGAAAACATAAGCCTCCATGTATGAAGCTTGTTTCCCCATAAACAGGTCCACAAAAATTAAGCTTGTTCAGCATGTTGTAAATTGGGATCGGATGATGCAAGATATAATAGTAATGGTGATCATTTTGTTATAAAAAGGAATGTGTTTTGTGGAATTTAAAAGGTATACACAAAGGAATTTTTATATATACGTTCCCCTCCCCCCTGGATTGTCTAAACTTTTTGTTATTTAATAATCCAAAAGGAAAAGCCGAAAATATTTTGGTCTTTGAATATGAGGTAGAAAAAAAAAATAGGAGGACCTCCCTCAAAGAAAGACTGCGCAGGTTCAGAGTTTCAGCTACATTAAATAATCATACTTTGGATTGATAGTTTATTCTTTCCGTTCATTTGGTGCGTATATGTGGGAAGCGCTGGAAACCTGTTACTGCTAACTTGAAAGATCTGTCAAATATCATAAATACCTGCATATGGCAATTGCCTATTTGTTTGTTTATTTAACCTTTTTTATCCATTCAGGTACAATCAATGTTTGGTGACATGGCATCATACAGAACACTTGATCTTTTTTTTTTTTTCAATTCATCTTAGACCTTTCTTTTCCTTTCTCTGAAACAAAGCAAAACAAAACCAAGTGATAAAAGCAAAGCACAGAAACGGATTGAATGGAGTTTTTTTTTCTGCTTGTCAAAAGTCCCCCTTTTTTTTTTCTCCGTTTGGGCCACTGTGACTTTATCACATGATATTTTAGTGACTGTTAACTGCCAGAAAAAAAAAAGTATTTTTTTGGTACCTGGGGGCCATCCCTGTTCATCTTTTCTCTTTAACCCCACTCCACTTTTTTAATACACGGCAAAAAGATGTTCCCTTCTCAAGACGCCCTCAAGAAGAACTTCGTTGTTCCTTCTCCCGCTGTTGATGCTGCTGCCCCTCCCACCGGTGCCAACCTTTACGCTCGTTTCGCTTTGGCCGGTGCTATCTGTTGTGCCATCACTCACGGTGCTATGTAAGTTTATTTCTTTATCTGCGGGGGGAAAATGTGAAACTAATATTTGTTTGTTTATTAATTTAGGGTAAACAAAACTATTCCAATAATGAAAACAAAAAAAAGGACCCTTATCATAAGATTTTGTGTGTATTAATTTTTTTTCTCTTATTAATTGTAGACTCCCGTCGATGTCGTTAAGACCAGAATCCAGTTGTCTCCTGAGATTTACAACAAGGTATGTCGAGTGTACAAAGGCTTTTAGCAGATAAAAGAGAGACTAATATCATATTATAGGGTATGATCGCTGGTTTCCGTCAGGTCACCGCTGCCGAAGGTGCTGGTGCCTTGTTGACTGGTTTCGGTCCTACCGCTGCCGGTTACTTCTTGCAAGGTGCTTTCAAGTTCGGTGGTTACGAATTCTGGAAGAAGACCGCCATCGATGTCATTGGTCTTGAAAAGGCCTCCGAGAACCGTACTGCTATCTACCTCGGTTCTTCCGCCATTGCCGAATTCTTCGCTGATGTTGCTCTTTGCCCCTTGGAAGCTACCCGTATTCGTCTCGTTTCTCAGCCCTCTTTCGCTACTGGTCTTCTTAGTGGTTTCTCCAAGATCTTGAAGGAAGAAGGTGTCATCAAGGGTTTCTACTCTGGTTTCGGTCCCATCTTGTTGAAGCAGGTTCCTTACACCATGGCTAAGTTCGTCGTCTACGAACGTACTGCGTAAGTTTTTATTTTTTATTTTATTTTTTATTGGGGAAGGTGAAGTTTTTGTTGGTAAAATAGCTCACTTTTTATTCATTCATATCCATAGTGAGGCCATCTTGAAGAGCATGAACACTCCTAAGGATCAAATTGCTCCTTCCACCATGACCGCCGTTAACCTTGGTTCCGGTATCGTTGCTGGTACCGTTGCTGCCATCGTCTCTCAACCTGCTGATACTTTGTTGTCCAAGATCAACAAGGAGAAGGGTGCCGTCGGAGAGTCCCTCACTTCCCGTCTTGTCGGTATGGCCGGTAAGCTCGGTGTTTCTGGTCTTTTCTTGGGTCTTGGTCCTCGTATTGTCATGGTTGCCACTTTGACTGCTGGTCAATTGTAAGTATTTTTTTTTATGTTTAGTATTTTTTTATTACCGAGAACTAATTTTTTCTTCTAGCGCCATCTATGGTGATATCAAGCGTGTTTTGGGTGCCACTGGCGGTGTTGAGATTGCCAAGTAAATTTCTTGTTTCCATCTGTGATATAATCATATACTCCTTTTATATATATATAACCTTATTTATCTGGTTGTTTGAATACAATAACATTGACAATAAAATATAAAACGTTTTAGACTTTTAATGCCATCCTAATTATCGATAATTCTACTCTTTTTTTTTATGTGAAATGGTAAACTATTTTACCGATGTGCACTGTTGCCACTTTGATTTATTTTGATTAGGAGCTGACCCGATGACCGTCCTGGATTGGAAGTTCACTTGTTCTGTCGAGATTATACTTTTTAGTAAAACAATTACATCACCGTCTAGAACAAAAAGTCCACTTTATTGCAAAGAATGTGTTGAATGAAACTTGCTTATTATTTTAAGTATTTTGTTGCTACCTCAAGAAGAAGGTTTACTACCCTTCTCTACATGTTTGTTGAGTTTAGCATTTTTTTTCAAAAACTTTAAGGAACATTGAGTTTGAAATAAAAAACACCAGTTTCCTGGGTTTAAAACATGAACCAATTCCTTTGGATTTGAACAGCACACGTCCCTGAACTTTCCTATCAAAAGTGCGTCATTATTTTATAATGCCAGATATTACATAAAATGGAATGTCTTCATTTCATATAGAAAAATACAAAAGAATGTCTCTTCATTCGAAATATATAGCTCGGAAAGTATACATAAACTAAAATTTATAATCTATTGAAGATAGCACGGAGCACATTTTCGTTTGAATCTCAGTTACATGTTTCCCCGTATTTTTCCAGGCAACCAAGTTTCACTTTTAAATAAAAAAAACAGCCTATTACAGGAAGAATAACATGAAAAGACCAAACTGTACCATTCATATGTCTTGTTAGGATAGTGATCCTTTATCATAGACACACCTCCATCAATATAACTTCAAATACTAATCATTTTCTTTTATAAAGCAAAGACAAATAGTTGTTCCATTCGTTTTCCTTTTCTATCATATCCACTTCTAATTGAACATTAGGTTAGTTCGGACGTTAATGCTCCTACTATCCGTGCTATTATTTTTCCTGATATTTTATCATACGCTTCTCTTCAATTCTCTGCACCTAGTTAAATTAACTTGTCTGTTAATAATTGTTGTAGAATAAAAAAGTACAAGTGAATAGTGCCATCTTGTTTTTCTGGAGCATTGTATACCTTATTTTTTAAATGTTTACTTTTTCCTTTGCTTTTTCATAATTATTTTCAGAAGCCTTTTGACAACAACGAATAGTTTTCAATCGATCATGTTCCTAAATTACACTGAATGGGGAGGGGTATTTATTCATACATTCCCGCAAAGTGAACATCCCATCATTATACTGGTGGATTAAAGATAAATATAGGAAGACTTTTCTGTGACCAAATTCAACACAGTGATATGAATACAATCATTTTTATTTAATGTTCTTATTCATACATATCATTACAATCCTTTCCTGATATTTTAAGATGTACTCAATTTTTTCTTTTTAATTACATCAACGTGAACTTATATAGATACTTCCATCAGTTACTTGCAAATTTTTCTCGGTAAGAGATTCAACGGACAATATACGTGACTTTGGCAGCGATTGTTGTAGTTGTACACGATTTTTCTTGCTTTTACGGCAAGAATAATATTGAGGTTTGGTGTAGTTTGGAGACTTGAACGAGAAACCGTAGGCGGGGCAGTTTTCCATAGTAAAGTCACTTGTTTTGAAGATGGCTTTCTGAAAACGAGGGCTCTCCAATGTTATATTGATAGAATGTGGTACCGTTCCAAAGATATCTAACGAAACCAAATTGGGAAAGCAAGTTGAGGTGATATCTCCAAGGTGTTTAGAAAGCGTTTTACAGCGAATCTTTAATGTTTCAAGATTGTCTAATTTAGTTGTAAATGGACCATATTCCAGTGGAGTGCAATCGACATCGAGGGTCTTCAGTGACGGAGGACAGGCAGCCAAAATATCAACAAATTGAACTGGTTGAACATCGCCAATGGTAATGTGAAGGTTTAATGTTGTAAGGGCAGTCAAGCTAGCAAGAGGGTGAATGACGCCAATAGTTTTACTGTAGACATTCAGTTCTTGGAGATGATTCGCTTGGTCGGATTGAGAAAGATGTTGAAATATTGTTCCAACTTGACATCTATCAAAACACATCCTTTTTATTCGAGAGCCTACAGAATCCAGGGCCTCAAAAGGGTCAACATGATCAGGCAAACCATAGATATTCAAATAGCTTTGTCTGGGTCCAATCAGCTTGAAAAAGTCAATTACACCATTTAAATACAATTGGGTTGATTGATCCGTTCTAAAGCCATATTCAGATAACTGGCGATCCGCATATTCAGTGGTAGTTGCGTTGGTGTATTTTTTTGCCATGTATTGATAAAACCGAGCATGCACCGTTCTATTTTGGAATTTGTCACCCCGAAACGAAAATATTTTGATGCAAGAAGCAGGTGAGATGTCGAGTGGCGGATTTCTCCTTCTAGCGTTGAGCTTTATACTGATCAGATAGAGTTCTTGAATCGATGGCACGTTATTATGTATCTTTTCTAGGTTATAAAGTGTCATGGTTGGTGTTTCAAGCGTGAGTTTTTTTTAGAACTGGCATGTTTTTCAGCTGAAGAAGCACAAGTGGTGTATCTGTCAACATGGACAGATTCAAACTAAGTGTTTCCAGTCGACCTCCTAGATTCGAGTAGATTAGTTGAGAGGTTAATTCGCAGTTGCCAATGTCTGAGAGATCTTGGACTTTTGATCTGGTCTGATTACTGGGAAGGTGTTCTTGAATGGGTTTGGCTCTCGACTTTTTTTTATTAAAGTGTTTGATTCGACTCTTATTGTACGTGCGTTGGGGAAAGTACTAAAGAGTTGTTTTATTCCATAATGTGGTTTGATGCATAGTTCGTCAACTTGAGCTGCACGATTAGGCATCATTTCAAACATACACATCATCACGTAAAAATCATCAGTTTCTTGCTTCAAGGTGGTGTTGTAAAACAAACTTAATCGATCCAACACGTTCCACCAGCTTCGACAAACAAGCATGCATCTGAGTCTCTGTTTTAATTCAAGTTGTATGAATATTTTGTGTAATATTTCAGTTGGAAGTGTGCTCATGATGGTTTATTTGAAAGAAAATAGTTTAAATGATAAATTTTTTTTTATGAATTATTCAATGAGTGACTGAGACAAATAAAACAGATGGAATCTCCTTAGTATACAAACAAATACGTGTCTTCAGAGACAAACTAATAATTGTGTTTGTTTGTAGTACAATACATAAACACCATGCTTATTTAGAAGGACTTTGTTCTTTTCTCTCTACATCTATAATATATTCTTCATGTTTGACGTGTATGATTTACAGTTTACGTGTCGCTTACCATAGAGAAACCTTTTTTAGTTCATGCAAGAGATAATCCATTGAGTGTCATGGAGCTTGTAAACCCAAACGCAAAACACGTTGTACAATATAAACACAAACTATTTTATTTATTAGCCATTGTCCCCTTTTTGTTTTAGCTTTTGCTTTTCTTTCTTTCTTTCATTCTTCCTATTTTTAGTTTTCTCTTCAAAAGACTAAGGATGAACAAGATTGACCGTAAGTATCTGCTAATAGTATAATAATTGAAGCTTGAAACATAAATCGATGGCAGAAAAGAGAGTGGTATATTTATTTATTCCTTTTCTTTTTTAATAGACAGTGTACTCAATATTGATCCTGATATTTTAGCAAAGGCATGGGACGGCGATGCTACCTCTCAACTTTTGCTCGGAAAAGCTTATTTCAGTGCTGTTTATACCGACGATAACTGTTCAAATGCTTTTACATGGATTCATCGCTCGGCAGAGCAAGGCAATATGGAGGCTCAATACAGATTAGGTAACCTATTCGCACTTGGTCAAGGAACTCCGAAAAGTTACACAGGCGCGTATGAATGGTACACCAAATCAGCCCTTCAAGGATACAAAAAAGCGTCGATTAGAATTTTTAATCTTTACCAGCAAGATAAGAAGATGCATTGTCGTGGAAAGTTAAACTCGGAGGAATATAAATGGACTTTTGGCGACTTTCTAGAAAAGAACAATGTCAGAGAATTAAACGAATACAGACTAAAGCACCATCAATCCAAATTGAATAATGCAATAGACTACTACACTAAGCTATTCAACATGCTAAGATATGAAAATCAAGACCATCGAAACGCTTCACTCAAATTAGGATTTCTCTACCAGCACGGTTTTGGTGTCAGGAAATGCATCAAATTAGCAATCGATTATTATACAGAAGCCGCTGAACAAGGGGATAAAGATGCTCAGTATCATGTTGGCTATTTATACGAGAATGATACGGACATTAAATTTAACTACTACCTTGCTCTCAAATGGTACCGTTCTTCTGCCACAAGTGGAAATGTAGCTGCTCAGAATGCCCTGGGTTACTTCTATGAAAAAGGATTTACTACGGAATCGAATTTTGAAGGTGCAATCCATTGGTACACCAAGGCGGCCAATGCCGGTAATTCAGATGCTCAGCTCACTCTTGGTAAACTATATCGAAAAGGTGAAGGTGTTGATTTGAACATATCTCAAGCAATCAAATGGTATACTTTAGCAGCCAGTCAAGGAAATGGTGCTGCTCAAAACAGTTTGAATCAATTGTACCGGCATGGGAAATCAAGTCAACTTTCTAGCATTGGAAACAACGCGGGCTATGTTGGAGAATATCAGCTCAAACCAACTCTCCGTTCAAAGCTGCAAGATGATATTGAAAAGATGAACGGCCTACCACATGTAAAACAACTGGAAAAACTAGCTGAGCATGCTCTCAGAACCGATGGAAATGCCATGTTTACTCTCGGAACGAAATACTATAATGGTGAAGACTTTACTCAGGATAAAGAAGCTGGTTTTCAGTGGATAAAACTGGCTACAAAGGCTGGATTACAAAAAGCAGAGTTGAAAGTCGCTGAGATGTATTATTCCGATGGTGATGTGGTTGATGAAGACTTTCACGAAGCAAGTATATGGACAACAAAGCTAATCAAACAAAAGAACAGTGAAGCACAATGTAACCTTGGCATTTTATACCTATCCGGAGAAGGTGTCCGAAAAGATCCACTCGAGGCTAGTAAATGGTTTACAAAATCTGCCGACCAAGGAAATACGGAAGCACAATATCAATTTGGTCTCTTAAGGTTTGAAGGCTTAGGTTTACGTAAAGACATAAAAGAGGCGCTTGAATGGTTTAATACATCCGCTCTTCATGGCAACATAAATGCATTGTATCGCTTAGGGAAGCTGTATGAGGAAGGGGAACACATCGAAAAAGACGTCTGCAGGGCTATTAAACTTTACAAGTATTCGGCTAGCAATGGTCATGAGGACTCTCAAGTCATACTTGCAGAAGCACATGAAGAAGGAAATCTGGTTGATCAAAATCTTCAGGATGCAGAAAAGTACTATAAACTCGCAGCTAATTCTTCTGATCACCAGCGATTCGGACTTGCCTTAAAATACATGAACGGTAACTTTGGAAATTCGGATTATACCAAGGCTTTTGAATTATTTAAAGAAATAGCAAATGAAGACCCGTCTAGTGATTGCAACATGTTTCAAACACCAATTTCGTGGTACATTCCCTTTGCATTTAAGCACATAGACTTTAAGAATCTGGTGACCATGTTTAAGCTAGTTTCAGAACGAGGGGAACAGGAAATATGCTACAACATTGGATACTTGTATGAAAATGGGATCCATTGTACTAAAAGAACTGTGTTATTTCATCCCAGTTATACCAATGCTATCTATTGGTATTCTGTCGCAGCTGCCAAAGGCGATTCTCGAGCAAAGTGGAGACTAGGTATTATGTACGAGGAAGGAAAAGGCGTGGAAGTAGACTTGGCTGTAGCGTACAATTACTACTCGGAAGCATATGAAAATGGAATTGATGATGCTGCCTACAGACTGGCTCTCATGTATATGAATGGAGAATGTGTTTCTCAAGATCTGATGAAGGCTTATTATTTGTTTACTGAAGTTTCGAACAAAGGACATACAGGGGCATTCAAGAAGCTAATACCTTCCGAAATTAGGTTAGTCTTTATATCTTCTGTTTTCATTTTTTCTGCTAGTATTAACGAACTAACTGAAACTCTAATTTTTAGTAGTAACCTCAAAATGTTGGAAGCAGTTGCAAATACTGGCTATGTTGCTGTACAATATCATCTTGGTACTTTTTACCAGAATCAAAAAGAAAGCGGAAAAAAAGCAGTTAAATGGTTGACTATGGCTTCAGACAAAGGTGTAACGGATGCTTCGTACAGGTTAGGCGTGATCTATGAAGAACTAAAAGGGAATGACCAAAGCTTCTCTGAAGCTATCCGCCTTTATTCAGAGGCTATTAAACAGGATCACGAAGAAGCGATGTACAGATTGGCACAAATATATCATTTCGGTAGAGGTGTGGAGTATAATTATCAAAAGGCGTATGATTTATATACAAGAGCTGCAGAACTCGGGCATAACGAATCGAAAAGAATCTTGGATATCGCCAATTTTTCAGTCAGTCAATATGATTTAGAAGATGGTGAAGTTAATTTTCACAAATATTCTGAAGCCCTTAATAACTCCCTGTCGATTATCAAATACATGGCCATAAAAGGGAATATCAATTTACAGTACATACTCGGCACTTTCTATTTGACAAAACAAAGCCATTTGGATTACAATGAAGCCTTCAAGTGGTATCAAATGGCTGCCTCAAATGACCACGTGGATGCGATTTATCAACTAGGTCTGCTGTATGAAAAAGGACAAGGAACTACACAGGACTAT
>VCJM01000681.1:2660-15307 GCA_024139495.1 Backusella sp. ASU-2019c | reverse complement strand
CTTTTTTTTTTTTTTTTAAAAAAAACAGATGAACTTAAAGGTATAGAAAATATAAAAATGGGTGGTGGGTATTTCAAATGCATTTTTTGATTAAGAGATAAAGAAACAAGAGAAAAGTAAGACACCGGAAAATATCAGCCAATGAAATCCCGGGCCAAAATTTCCATTTGTCCGTTAAAAAAGGTACAGGTCTGACCGTCATGTCGTAATGGATCCTACTGTGGGGAAATGATAGACATGGGAATAGATGTGAATTGAATTAAACCTTTTGAGGAATCACTTGTACGAAAATCTGGTAGATATATAAGCGATGAGAGTTATGTCTATTCTTTCCTTCTTTTTTTGTACATTTTTTTTTTCAAGTTTATTTTATCAACATGAAGCTTTATAATGTTTATAAGGATTTTCATGGGGAAAAGCTCGTGTATATGATCAACTTTGCTGCAGGTCTCAGTATTTTTTTCTTTGGTGTACGTTAACTCGAATATCTTAATAGTCTCTAAGTTTAATATATAGCCTGACATTAATTCATTTTACATATACTTTTAGTACGACCAAGGTGTCATGAGTGGTGTGAATATTTCCCCAGATTATGTCAAACTTATGGGACTTGAATCAAACGAAGCCCTTCTTGGTGGAATTGTTGCTATATATTATGGTGGTACATTGATAGGAGCCCTGATAGGTGGTTGGATTGGTGATAAAGTGGGTCGTATTAGAACCATCATTTTGGGATCAATTATTGCCATGATAGGCGCTGCTCTTCAGACATCAGCACAAAATGTCGCTTGGATGATTTGCTCCCGTATTATTACTGGTGTTGGAACTGGTCACTTGTAAGTTTTATTTTATCACGATGGGCGTGTAATTATGATACTAACGGAGCCTATAGAAATGCTGTTGTACCTGTATGGAGTGCTGAAACATCTCACCATTCCTCTCGCGGTGCAATGTTAGCAATGGAATTCACAGTCAATATTTTCGGCGTTGTTGTAGCTGTAAGAGTTTTTTTATATATAAAGAAAAAAAATGCATATATATTCTAACCTGGCTTGTAATAGTATTGGTTAGCATATGGTTTGTCCTTTACCGAAGGCGGTTTTCGTTGGAGATTCCCTATTGCTTTCCAGATTATCCCTTTGATTGTCCTTGCTCTCGGCATTAGTATGTTTCCTGAATCTCCTAGGTAAGTTGATGGAAATCAATATTAATTGTGTCATGACCATTAATTTCATCTTACATACACATACATTATGAAACATGATAGATGGTTGTTGAAAAAGGGACGAACTGAGGAGGGACTTGAGATATTGGCAGCTCTTCGTGGAGATGGTGATCCTAATAATCCTGATGTTGTAAGAGAATATAATGATATTCTTACCACTATTAAAGAAGAGGAGAAGGAAGGCGAGCCAGGTTACTTTACTATGCTGTTTAAAGCGGACAAGTTGAATATTCGACGCCGTGTTCAATTATCAATCTGGTTACAAATTGTACAGGAATTGACTGGTATTGCTGTCATTACAGTCTATGCACCACAGGTGTTTATTACCGCTGGTTTCTCTACAAGTACATCTCAGTTACTCTCTGGCGTCAATAACATCACATATATGCTTGGTACCTTGCTCCCTGTGTTCACTTTAGACCGATGGGGCCGTAGATTTACTTTGCTTTATGGTGCTGTTATACAAGGCATATGTCTTATCCTTGTTGCTGTTCTCACTAAACCTGAAATCATGGAAACCAATCCTAAAGCCTATGGTACTGGTGCTACATTCTTTATTTTCCTATTTACTTGTGTGTTTGGTATGGCTTGGCTGACGGTTCCCTGGCTCTACCCTTGTGAAATCTTCCCTACAAAAGTCAGAGCTAAAGGTGGCGCTTGGAACGTTGTTGGTTGGTCCATTGGTAATGCTTTTGTGATGGAAATTGCACCCCCAATGATTGCAGGAATTGGATGGATTACCTTCCTCATTTTCGGTGTATGTAACTTTTTAACTATCCCCATGGTGTATTCATTATATCCCGAAACTAGTAACAGAACTTTGGAAGAGTTGGATGCCGTTTTTGCCACTCGATCCATGTTGGTTTGGAATGCCGAAAAGGAATTGGCTGAAAAGAAAAACAATGAGGTTGTTGAATATCGCGACGAGAAACACAAGTCTCTCGGTGATAGTGCCTCTTCAAACGATTCCAGAGTTTAAACATAATATTTAATGTTTTTAATGTATATAATTTAACTATAATTCTAACGATACTCTTTTAATAAAAATTATTCTTTAATTATAATATTGATCTGGCAGAGTAAACCCAAGGGTTTAGTTAATAATAAAGTCACATGGGCTGTAAAACACAATGATAAGTTAATATATAAATCTGACATCATAAACAAAGTAGTGGCACAAATAGCCATGCCGAACATGGCAGAACCGACTCGAGAAATCATATATATGGTGATGATCGATAAAAACACGTTTTTCGCCTATTATCCATAACAGCATTTAGATCATGAATTTTTTTTTCTACATTGACAGCTTGGTTATTGACAGCTTGGTTTCACATAATCTAATAATGTCACTTTTAATAGCAACTATTCTCTCAATCTCCTTGTTTCATTTGTACAGGGTTATTGACCTTTTCTATATAATTGCTTTAATTACTTTATATTTACAATTTAAATCATCCCCCTTTCTTTTTAGTTAGTGACAATCGTTTTTTTAATTTGAAGACCATTAATATTTGATATATACCTAATAGACCAATGGAAGTCGCTGTTTTTCAAAAAAAAAAAAAGTATCATGTATAAAATTATTTTATTGGGCCATTTTTAACTTTATTTTAGATATCTTTACAATTCAAATCACATTTTGGTATAAATATATATACATGGTTATTGCGATAAGACTCTATTTACATACGAATTGTTGATTTCAATTAATATCAGGGCCACCCTTTATTTGCAAGATTAAGAAATACCCAATTTTACTAGAGTTAAAAAAAAAGTTGTTGATTTGATGCCTCTTGGTATTATTTACCTTATATATTTGTCAGTGGGTATAAAAAAAATAAGTAGGGCAGAATATGGATATTAGGTCGCTACTATTTACTGTTTTTTAATTTGACTTTAAAGTATTGTATAAAGGAACTTTATTTACAAATTTTATTTGGTGTTTCAAATCAATGTTACTAATCAAAAAGGCGTTACTTTTAAGTAAAATGTTGGAATGAATCCAATTCAATACATATTTAAAGCTTTAGACATTATAATTTTTTTTTTTGCTACGCTGTATGTTTTCTTTAGTGTGCACAAACAATGGAGAAAATGATACAGAAAAAAAAAAAGGATAGACCATCTTCCTCAGTGCCGGAAAATTTTAACCAATGAATTGTTGATATATTTCTCCATTTGTAAAAAAAGAAAAAAAAATTGAGCAGAAATCACTTAATTTGTCTGCAGCATGACATCACATTGTGGGGAATTGCTACACAAAGTGCAACCACAAAGTGACTTTACAATTTGAGGGGTCAGTCCAACAGTGATTTGAGAAATATAAGTGCTGAGAAGTACATATTTATATTTTCGAGTTTCTTTCTTTTGTACATTACTTTTTTTTCAGTTAACTGCATTATGAAGCTGTATAATGTATACAGGGATTTTCACGGGGAAAAACTCGTGTATATGATCAACTTTGCTGCAGGTCTCAGCATTTTTTTCTTTGGTGTACGTTAACCCAAATTTCTTAATAGTCATGACAATTAACATGTAGCCTGATATTAATTCATTTTACATGTTTTTTTAGTATGATCAAGGTGTCATGAGTGGTGTGAATATTTCCCCAGATTATGTCAAAATTATGGGACTTGAATCAAATGAAGCCCTTCTTGGTGGAGTTGTTGCCGTTTACTATGCTGGCACACTGATAGGAGCCCTGATAGGCGGTTGGATTGGTGATAAGATTGGACGAATTAGAACTGTAATCCTAGGATGCATCATTGCACTATTTGGTGCCGCTCTTCAGACTTCGGCACAAAATGTTGCTTGGATGATTTGCTCCCGTATCATTACTGGTGTTGGAACCGGTCATTTGTAAGTTTTTTTTATTTTTATATATATCACAATAGATATTATAATTATTTACTCTTTGCACTTTCAGAAATGCTATTGTACCCGTATGGAGTGCTGAAACATCTCCTCATACATCTCGTGGAGCAATGCTAGCAATGGAGTTCACGTTGAATATTTTTGGTGTTGTTGTAGCTGTAAGTCTATCATGTTTCAGTAGATTGTCATATACATATAACCTAACTTGGTTTTTACGAAACAGTATTGGTTGGCTTATGGTATGTCCTTCACTGAAGGTGGACTTCGTTGGAGATTTCCCATTGCGTTCCAAATCATTCCTTTGATTGTCCTTGCTCTTGGTATTAGTATCTTCCCTGAATCGCCTAGGTAACGTGATACAAATACACTTTAATCATTTGATGATTATTAATTTATATATGTGAATATCATACAATATGAATCATGACAGATGGCTATTGAAAAAGGGACGTAATGAAGAGGGACTTGAGATATTGGCAGCCCTTCGTGGAGATGGTGATCCTAATCATCCTGATGTTGTAAGAGAATATAATGATATTCTTACTACTATTAAAGAAGAGGAGAAGGAAGGCGAGCCGGGTTACATTAGTATGCTATTTAAATACGATGCACTTAATATTCCTCGTCGTGTTCATTTATCTGTTTGGCTACAAATTATACAAGAGTTGACTGGCATTGGTGTCATTACTGTTTACGCACCACAGGTGTTTAGTAGCGCTGGTTTCTCCACAAGCACATCTCAGTTGCTCTCTGGTATAAACAATATCACATATATGCTCGGTACTTTACTTCCAGTGTTCACTTTAGACCGATGGGGTCGTCGATTTACTTTGCTATACGGTGCAGTTGCTCAAGGAATTTCATTGGTTCTTGTGGCTGTACTTACAAAGCCCGAAATCATGGAAACCAATCCTAAAGCCTATGGCTCTGGAGCTACATTCTTTATTTTCCTCTATACTTGTCTTTTTGGTATGACTTGGTTGGCAGTTCCTTGGCTCTACCCTTGTGAAATCTTCCCTACAAAAGTCAGAGCTAAAGGTGGTGCTTGGAATGTCGTCGGTTGGTCCATTGGTAATGCTTTGGTGATGGAAATTACCCCTCCGATGATTTCCGGAATTGGATGGATTACTTTTTTGATTTTTGGCGCCTTTAATTTCTTGGCCATTCCAGTTGTCTACTCGTTATATCCGGAAACGAGCAACAAAACTCTGGAGGAGTTGGATATCGTTTTTTCAACGCGCTCTCTATTGGTTTGGAATGCTGAAAAGGAACTGGCTGACATGAAAAAGAATGGGGACGTTGAGTTCCTCGACGAAAAACCAAAGTCTCTTGGTGGTAGTGACTCTTTGAGTGCCTCCAGAGTTTAAACATACTATTTGATGTTTTTATTGTATATAATTTAACTATAATTATAATGATATTCTATTTTATCTACTTTTTAATAATAAAAAAAAAAATTGGTTTATGCAAGTGCGCGAAATGATTTATGATGTGGTGGAAAAGACAATTTGAATTTGAAAAATATAGTGGTGCTGTAGAGAATGCAAAGCTCATGCATTTTTTATATTTTATTGGCAATGGCACTCACTCAATATATTATGTCAAATTGACGATATCAACACCTTTCATTTCTGCCTAATGTAACCTGTAGCTTTACTCTCTTTTTTTATTTATTGATATGAAAGACACACTGATGAATTCACGCGGAAAAAAGAAAAAAAAGAAAAAATGGGAGCTCATTTTTTTTTTATTAAAAAACAAACAAACAAACAAACAAACAAACAAACAAACAAACAAACAAACAAACACAAGCAGATCTTTAAGCTTCTAATTTTAAAAAAGTATATCTTTACATGCACGACAGAATTCACAGCTCTGTTTTCACTTGATATTACTGTGGATAAATAATCGGCCAATGTCATCAAATTTCTATCCAGCTCCTGATTGCCAAGTAAGAGAATTTCATCTTGGTTTTCCAAAAATGTGTCCATTTATCTTTCAATTTGGATCTCACTTGTCGTAGTTGATGACATCGGTTGTGGCGTTCCATGTAGGTTTGCTTTGTCTTTAAAATGTTGTCTGCTTTTTGAATTGAATGCTGGTCAAGATAAATCAAGACATCTGATACGTCCTTATTGTTGATTTGAAAAGACGGCGTGCGGGCTCCGGCACTCGGTGTAATTCGCTCGTCGATTCGAATTGAGGACGTTACGAGTGCATTACAGGACTGAGTTCCATTGACTAGCTTGCTCCCATCACGATCTGTTTTGGTCGTACAAATAATATCATTGATTTAGTTATTCTTTTATTCTTAAAGGGCTTCATACCTGCTTTAGCGTTCTAAATACACCTCTGGAAACGGGAAACGAGCATCCGATCCTCATTGTTATCGCCCACGGCCTTGGTACAGCCTCTTGAAAGTTGGATTATTTCACATTGACTATAGACGATATTCAAGTAACACGTTATCAACTTGTAACTTAAACTAATAGTTGATAATACTTACAGTGCTTTAAGGTAGATAGTAGCATTTCCATGAGTGAATCTTGGTTTTTATTTCATATCAAGATGATAAACAATAATAGTAGAAAGTAGTGGAAAAAGAGAAAAAGATATATAAAAAAACGTGTCGTTTTACATAAAAAAAAAAAAAAATCCATTTATCTGGTTTTAGGGAGAGCAAAAATGAACCAGAGTAGGAGTATAGAAAAACAAAAAAACAATGAAAGTGAAGCGTCTCTTAATAGAAACTAGTCTATCTTTTTAAAAATAACCTCCTTTTGCACGAGATAATAACACCTGTTTGCTAGACACTCTGTTTATTCTATCCTCGTTATTTTTTTAATGAAATAGTAAAAAGAAAGAAAGAAAGAAATAAGTAAAGAAATAATACCTGTATGCTTTTCTTGAAGCGAAGATAAATCAGTTTTCTTTCTTTTCTTTTTTTCTAAAAAAAAAGAGCTGCAATTAACATGAAAAAGAAAGAAAGAAAGAAAACAAACAAACAAACAAACAAACAATGTTTCATTGATTTATTATTCTCAGGAATGGTCTCTTTGAATAAAGCAATAACAACCTATTTATTATGGATGATGTTGATTGTATCTATAGCTTTGTGTCTATGAATGTACATTACTGTTCTTGATGGGATCACTTTTTTTTTTTATATATATACTTAGCAAAAAGCATTGATATAGAAATGTCCACAAGTCTCCCAGTTCCTTTCCATAGTATGATTCTACAATCACAATGATCAGCCTCGCCGAGTCTCGAAGCATTGTACATGATATCGAGGACACTTCACTTTTTTGTCCTGTACATACCCCCAAATATGCTGTTATTCCTTTACAGTCCCTCCTTTATCGAGTTGGCGTTGTCAAGTCACTTGACTGGACTGACTTTTATAAAGTAATCACCCACAAGGTTATAGCTGGCCATTTGTCTGTTTCCGTTGGTTTGCTTGGTCGTATATGCGTTCTTTATTTTTCTTTTCTTTTTCATAAATAAATCATCATCAGTATCATCATCATTATCATCAAGTTTGCGAAACAATTAGAACCTGGGTGCTAATATCCAATTGCTCAAGAAAGAGGGAAAATGCTCATTTGATATACGAGATAGGCACATAAATGTTATAGCATGGTATTAATGATAAGCTATGCCCATCCTTGGTGACGCTGATAAGCTTTGCTCAAGACATGATGAATTCAAACATGATGTCGATCCCATTTTTGAGCAAGTCATTTAAACAAATCCAGCGATTTCATTGGTTGATAAAACTCTTATAGTTTATTTGTTGGTAGTATTATTGTTACTATTATTGTTCTCTTTCCTCCCCGCAACTTTTAGGGTGTCACGACCAGGTAGCAATACCAAGAAACATGTTTGCCTTGAAGAACCTTAGTCGACATTTCCCCCCATCTTCACTTTGCAAAGTATGCCATCACCGGCAAACTCTACTCCGGCAAACAAGGCTAGTTGAGCGACATCGATTGTTCCATTCGTCTCAATCAGTCCGAGTTCCCATTGTACCCATTCCCGCCATTCTACTCAGTGCGTTAAAAACGGGCAAGCTCGTCAGTCTTGTTTCACTTTCCTCAAAGACATCGCTTACACTTTTGCCACACACCTTCCGCAAAGGGGGTAAAATACAGGGTACAGCCAGAGTATTGGCGAGCATTCCCTTGTTTGGATTCCTCTTGTTACTTGTAGTTGGCCTGGATCAGGTACTTGTTGCATTGAGCAAAATGTATTACTATTATTATTGTTGCTGTTGTTACACTTGTTTTTACTTGAGATTGCTCCGTTTCGACCGATCTAACCATTGTTTTTTTTATATATATATTTTTCAAGGCACCAAACACATCCCGGCTTCGGCTAATCTATCTTACCGAAGAGGAAGAGGCCGAGATTGTCAAGGCCGAGATGAATGCGTTATTGGAGAGCCAGCGTGGATTGATAGCGCCCAAAGACAGCGATCTTGTTTTGTGGCTGCAAACAATAGTAGACAATCTGGCCAAGGTATCAGGAGACGATGTGCGTGAACCTGTTCGGAGCCATCCAGTTGAAAAGCAGGGCCCTGTTTTAGAATTAAAAGACGATAGTGGCGAAGTAGGGCTAGAGAGAATCGAGTTTAGGCCCGCTATACCCCAGCGCGACTTTGACATCAACCTTATTTGCGACTCTACTTCTGTCAATGCAATGTGCGCCGGCTCCTTGCTTGTTATTTACGACTTGATGCTGTATCATATGGAATACGACCCAACAAAGGTGGCAGTGATACTGTCGCATGAAATTGCACACTCCATACAGCGCCATTTTGTCGAGCAGCATGGATTTGCATCGCTCATGTTTATGCTGGGTGACATTACACGCGGTGTGTTTTGGATGATCACCGAGCCACTTGGGCCGTAAGTAGTAGTAGTAATAGTAATAGCAGTAATAATGGTATATGCTCACCATCCTTTCATTTAGCTATGTTAATCAAAAGATCAATGAATATATATCGGCACTCATTACCCTGGAAACACAAACAACATACAACAGAGCATTGGAGAAAGAGGTGAGTGTGTGGATGACTTGCATGTTTTATAACACGATTCATTCTTCTTGTAGGCCGATCTTGTCGGGTTAAAGATGATGGCCAAGGCTGGCTATGATCCAAGGGCTGCGTTGGATGTCTGGCAAAAAATGGCTGACTTGGATCAAGTCATCTCTCAGGCAGAAAACCAAGGCTCCAAGAAACAGTTTGTAAAGAGAAGCTTGCCTCCTTCCAGCCAAGGCAATGGCGCGCAGGATGCCGAGTATGGCGTGCGAGAGTTTTTAGAATCCTTGGTCAATTCCTGGTTTGGATCGACGCATCCTCCCAATTTAGAGCGGCTAGAGTATATGCGACAACACATGGATGAAGCTGTGGCCATCTATCATGATGCCATTCGTTTAAACGGGCCGCCAAAAGAGCATATCTTTAGCGATCAAGAAGCATTCAACAGCGATTCGCATTATTCAATATCACGCTATTTTGGACGGCTGGGACAGTGGATTGTATCGCTTTATTATTGATTGAAGTGTATTTTATTGCTTGTATTAAAATATATATATATTTATTTATTTATTACAATAATAATTATAAATAGTACTACTAAAATAGTGTTAAAGTGGTACGACGCTCTCTTTTGAGATAAATAAACAAAAACAACCAGTCCCCTCTTTTTGCTCATTCTCTTTCGTCAGTGACCATTATAGTGATGCATAATCGGTCGTTTACGTTGGAAGCTCATGAAACTCAAGACTTGTTGGATAGATTAAACGAATGGAGACTCGGCATATGCCCCAATGGGGCACTAGGCAGTGAAGCCTGTTTTGTTCTTGATCAAATGCCTCGCATTGTGCTTGTTCCAGAGTCAGCCAAGACGTTGACAACAAGTATAAACACAGGATCCAAGTGGACGTGCAACTTGGCCCATATTGGTGTTATTTCGAATAGCGGCCCTGTCGAGCTACTGCACACACTAGCAGATTCTTACATGATATTCAAGTCTCTTTTTCAGAATAGAGCTGGAAGTCTACACGTTGCTCACGCTATACGAGTTTTAAAATATGCCACCATCGCCATCGACAATATTCTACGGCCAACGGAAGGCCTGAAAGCATCAATAAAAGGTGTGCTGTCTGAGCCTAATGAGGAGATGCGCTGGAATAGATTGATGGGCTTTTGGGACATTTACGGCTACTTTTGGCCGAGAAAAATCAGCCTAGGTAAGATGATGATGATGATGATGATGATGATAAATGTAATGTATATTCACATATAAAAGGCTTCAAGGAGCACTATTCAAAGGCTGTCCATTCGGACGATGGTTATGGTATACATCTCATGCTGAAGCAGCAAATGGATAGAATGGAGACTGAAAAAGATCCATATGACTTGCATGATTTTATAAACAATGCTGTTATTGTGGCAAGGGAAGACTTGACACCAATACATGAATTACTGGACATTCAGCATGCGGAGAGAGTCAAAGCCATGATTCAGCACCGCTTTACTCAAATATCAGTTGGGACACCTATAAAGATGTATAACGCTGCCAACGACTGCTATTTGGCATGGAGTCCTCGTCATAGCGACGATAACTATGGCCATGACTTTGTTGTGCGCCCATTGTCAGGAAGCGAGCAAAGATCAGATAAGCAATGTTTATGGCAGTTGGCATGGCCTGCTCATACTGAACAATCCACCGTTCGAGCCGGTGCGCGCGTGTGTGTACATCCAGCATGCAAAACAAAGTTGCGCAAGCGAATCAATCCAGACTTGAGTTACACTGTTCACGTCGACACTCAAAATAGCATGCTTGTGTGCCAACCCTCGCAGATGGATGATGATCCCAAGGCGGCTATTCGGCCATTGCGCTTAAAGACACCAGACGAGCTCTTGAGTGAGAATGACACAGCATGGCGAATTGAATATCCCTCAACTGACTCTCAAGTAACACTCGACATCGATCAATGCATTCACAAGCTGAAGCCAGTTGTTGAGGGCGATACCATCCAGCTGAAGCAGATAGGCGTGCTCGCTGCATTCGATACCGATCGTTCAAAAATGACCGACAGCAGTTATATTCAAAGCTTGCGCAGGGTCAAAAGAATGCCGCAGCTGGATGGATCCAAAGCAAAAAGCAGAAAGGCCCTCATGTGTGTTGATCAACAAGATGCGCTGAATGGCTACTCCAATAATACGTACTGGTCAATACAGCTCGCAACCGCCCACGATGTCGCAAGGCATCGCAGCGGACTAAGCGACCTGGTACAGCAAGACGCCAGTCTGCTCACGTTTGAATCAAGTTGGTATTATTACTAGTTGGATATTTCCATCCATTTACTTATCGTTTGCATTTGTTAGACACAGATCAAGAGTCTGAACTGCATTGCTATTCAGAGGCTTCTATCCCCACGTTGAACACACAAGACTCGGATGATAATAACAACAATAACAATAATAGAGCGCACTGCTTGGAAAACCTTGCGAAAGCAAGTGCATCTCAACTTATTGCCGACTTGATAAAGAGAGTGACCATTGATCCATTCACCCACATCATACCGCCTTTACGAGCAAAGGCTTCAGGTGATGGCGATAATAATAAGAGATAACATGGTCTTTATTCATTCATAATAAACACTTGAATTGCTATTACTATTACTATTTACTCATCATCCTCTTCATCATTCTCTCTGAAGCGAGGATTCTAAATAATAATATCATTAGAAACAATATCGCCAATCCGTCGTAATGCCATTACCTGTTCCTTTGTTCGCTTGCGGTATTCCGGCTCGTCATCATCATCGTCATCATCGTGTCTACGTTTGGAGTTGCTTTTATTATTGGCCCTGCTCTTATATTCATCGGCACCCCGTGGCACTTCATTGATGGCTTCATAATTCTCCTTTAGGTTTCTTTCACGTTCACGCTCGAGTTGTAGGCGCATTCGGTGGCCCCATCCACCTCGTCCCGCATCATATTCCGTACGATATTCATCTCTTACTTGCCCACCGCTTCTGCCACGTCCAAACTGTCTACCTTCTTTAAAGCCTGGATCCAAATCACAGCGAATGACACGTTCATCCAGCTTGGTGCCGTTTGTATACTTCATGCAATCAAGCGCATCAGACCGATGATAATATCTATTATTCGCGTTGAGTATATATATAAATATAGCAACAGCAAAAGTCTTATTTACTCTACAAAACAAAAGCCACACGGTGTCTTTTGATTACGATCAAGCCCCATAATGATACGCTTGATCTCACCGCATTTGCCGAATAGCTCATAGATTTGCTCCTCAGTTGTAAAAAAGGACAAGTTGCCCACATAAAGTGTTGCCGTGGTCGAGAGATCGTCTGAAAGTTGATTTGAAGAACCCTAAAGTCTTGTTATCACCTACTTGCTTTGGATTGTTCCCGTTCTTCCCACTTACTTGGTACAGCTGATCTTTATAGGTAGAAGGCACCGCCAAAGAGTTGATAATGGACGTCATGTTTTTTGTTGTAT
>VCJM01000680.1:20364-31285 GCA_024139495.1 Backusella sp. ASU-2019c | reverse complement strand
AAAAAAAAAAAAAGACATTCAATATCTTTGGTCCTTTAAAAAGGATCTTCCTTCCTTCCAAAAACCCTTTTTTTTTTCTCTTTTTATCTCTCTCTTCCATTTCTCTTTTGATATTAAACAATATGGTATTGAGTCCAATTAAAGAAAAAAGAGATTCGTATTTGCGTAAGCAGGTCATTTCCTCTCCTAACCCGAAAATATCCTTTTCGAAAAAAACAAGACGATATGGACAAAAAGCAACATCTTCACTATCATCATCGGCGTCATCAAGTCCGACTAGTACTATATCAATGGTGCATGAACCGCTGCATTTCCTTTTGCCTAGTATACCGATAGAGAAACGAATTGAATCGTATGAAGAAAAGTACCGATCTTGTATGGAATCACGTACTGAGCTATCATCTTGGATTATGAAAACCAAAGCTAAAGGATTACCAGCTCCTTTAACCGAAGGTAGAAAAAAAAAAGCACGCCCTTAATATATATGAACCTATTATTAATTAACTTTTTTTATTTTATTTTTACCTTTTCGGTTTATTTCTTCTCTTTAGATTATCGCCCGCCTACCCGTTCTCGCTTTCCAGATTTTTTACAAGGCTCCTTATCAACAAAACCACGAAGAGGACAATTAAAAAACAATCGGTATGAATCGATTCCAACAAAGTCCTCTATAAGTACCTTTTTAAAAAAAGCTACAAATTATTCCCTGCGTCCTTCCAGTAGTACTTCTACTGCCACTACTATCAATGCTTCTACTACGTCTACTGCTAAATTTGCTATCCATCACGATAGCAATAATAGTAAAAACACATCTTCTCGGCCAAAAAGAAACTCTCAGCTCAGTACCTCAGCTAATAACACCAAACAAAACCCAAATCGTTTCTCTTTTACAGGATCGCTGAACCGCTTTTCATTGACAAAAAACAGTGCAGCGGAGATCGAAGAGAAATATTTAGAAAGTAATAATGCTGATTATGGTGATAGGTTGCGTAAAAGCAGGAGTACTACCCAGTCCAAAAAGAGTTTTGAGAGTCAAAGCCGAAAAAATAGTCACCTGGCAGATAAAACTAATACTTCTAAGAGATTGTCAACCTCAGTGGCTCTTGAGGCAATAGGAGAAGATACTGATTTACCCAAGAGATCACACAGCCGCCTATCTACGCCTCCTTTAGCTACTACTAGGACATCATCCAATGTCTTTGGTCAGCAGTTTCATAAAAAATCAAGACCTCAGTCAACCATCATTCAATCTCCCCAATCTTCCGTTTTTCTTGAAAGACTCTTATCCCGATCATCATATCCAGATGTATTAGGTGCTAGACCTAACTGCCAAGCCATACAGCCCAATGTATCACCTAAACCAAATCACATGCATCAGGAGAGACTAAGTCCGATATCCAGCTATTCAACTATGGCTACTAGTAATACTACAGACAAAGACGGTGATGTTATGATGGAGGAATGGGGTAGCGATAATAGCAATAGACATGTATTTCCTTGGAAATTACATGGTACCAGCAGTACCAACACTAGAAAAAACAATACACCACAGCCACTAGAGCTTAAAAGAAATCGTCTTTCCATGATAATATCTCCTTCTCTATCAATCCGTTTATCACCTCAAAAATCACATTTCTTAAAGCGCCAAAGCATGCTGAGTTAGACTATCTTGGGTTTCCTTTTTTTTTATTTTTATTTGTGTTTATATTATCCCTTTAGTTCAACCATACCTTTTTTCTTACAACTTCTTTCATATATACATATTCTATTCTTTTACAACAAATACATAATTTATTATAGACAATTCAAATCTATACAAAAACCAAAAAAAAAATGTATTATATACTATATTGATAATAAATAATAATAATAAAATTCAACTATTGTTTCTATACACTTGGCTCTAAAACGCCCTGCATTATTAAAACAGTGGGCCCTTGCAGAAATTTGAGTTCCTTCAAAAAGGCTTTCTCCTTTTATATAAATTTATACATATTTAAATTTATAAAGTGTGGGATGTAGCCACAGAAAAAGTTGGCTCGCACTCCCCACTTTTTTTTTTTCTTAAAACAAAAACTGTTGTTTCCACTCTCATACTTTTATTCCTGAAATTAATTAAATCATTTTTTAAATAAATTAAGGATGGGTTAGTAGTGTCTTCTTGTGGTTTTATCAATCTAGCACTATCCATATATTTTTATACCTCTATAAAAATAAGGATCTACATTCCGTAGTGTGGATCCATAAAACTGGTTTATATGTTGTTTATGTTTAAAGACAGAACCAGGCAAAAATACACATTTATGAGTTTTGACATTCATTATGATAAGGATGATAGAAGTGTTCTTTCTTTTTTTTAAAAAAAAATGTTTTGCTGTTAACACCTATGACTTCGCCTCTTTTTATTTTAAACCATTGTGTATACAAAATATAGTATGCTTCTTTTTCTATGACTTCATTACACCTATTTTATACCTGTCTCCTTTTTTGTTTCTACTTTTCATTAGTGATTTAAGGTTGCTGTCATGTATGGTGATTAATGACAAAATATAGACATCATGTACCTATAGTATTCAAGAGAGAGACCTTTTTATTATCGTATCTTCTTTTGTTGTATTAATAAATATATAATAGGTTTAACAATAAGAAGGAACTGGTTTTCCGACTTTGAGAAATTTAATCTGTAAAATCTCCATTCTTCCTATTATAAAAAAATGTACAAAGCAAACCACCTACTTTTTGAACCCTTCTTTTTTATGGTTTTTCTACTTTTAGAAGACTCTTTGATTTTTTTTTCTTGTGACAATATATGCATCCCTTTTGTGTTATCATCATCATGTATCAGTGTGTAAAAGTTGGAATACGCTAATGTATATGCCGCTCGCAAGTGATACACACCAAGGTGATTTTTTTTTTAGTGAAACCATTTTTATACATATGGGTGGACCCGCTCCTTGTTATTACTGCTAACATCCACGTGATAGATGATAACATAGTGAGTTGATACATATTTGCGTGCCTACGTCGATTTTGATCATGTTGAATCTTTACAAAAAAAAAAGTTTTGTTTTATATCTCTTATCTCTTTCTCTCTCTTTTTTTTTTATTATTTCTTTCCTTTTCTGTACACATCGACTGTTTAAAAAAAAATGGGTAACTATTATAATAAAAGGTTTTTATATATTTTGTTTTAACTTTGAGATAAACACAAACATGCATAAAACAAAGCTTCACCCCCTTTAAAACGAACAAGAACATCCGATTCTAAAAGTCAAATCGAAGTGACAGTACAGAAACCAGATTTTTCAGCATACAGTTTTAAAGTAAACGATGTAAGTGTTTCTTCTTCTTTTACATCAGTATCATCTCTGTGGAATAGATCCATATATATAAGCTTCCATTTTTTTTTAGCCACCCACCGACCGTCCTGTAAGAATTTACTGTGATGGTATATTTGACCTGTTTCATTTTGGCCATGCAAAAGCACTTGAACAAGCCAAAAAAGTCTTTCCGAACGTCTACTTACTAGTAGGAGGTAAAAGTATTCTCAGTATAAAAAAAAAAATATGGTTTTAACACGCCCATTAGTCTGTAATGACCAAGACACTCATGGAAGAAAAGGAAAGACTGTTATGACTGATGCCGAGCGATATGAATCGGTCCGCCATTGTAAATGGGTAGATGAGGTGGTGCCTGACGCCCCATGGTTTGTAACACAAGACTTCCTCGACAAGCACCAGATCGATTATGTTGCACATGACGCAGAGCCTTACCAATCAACTGAATCGGGTGATGTGTATAGTTTTGTAAAGGAGCAAGGTAAATTTTTGCCAACACAGAGAACGGATGGCATCTCTACTTCGGATCTTATCACGCGTATTGTGCGGGATTATGACTCTTACTTGAGAAGAAACTTGGAGAGAGGTGTTAGTGCAAAGGATTTGAATATTTCATTCCTCAAGGTAAAAAAAAAGATATGATAAAGGATAAAAATGACAAGTGTTAAATGACCTTCCACATTAGGAGAGAGAACTCAAGACAAAGAAATCAATAGAGGATCTGAGAAATCAAATAAAGACTGTCGTTCTTGAAAATTTAGGCGCTTGGGAGGATCAGAGTTATGATTTTATCAAATCATTTGCTGGTAGATTCGGAACTGAAACAGAAGTAGCTGTGGTAAAGGAAAACAAAGGATGATTTGATCAACTATGTAATGAGGCGTTTTTTTTCTCACTGCTTTAAATAACTATATATATAGGAGCGCTTCTTGACTACTCGTAGATTGCTGGGTGCAGAGAGAAGATCAAATAGCCCGAGTGTGCATGAACAATCGGATGATCAAAGAATGGAGGAACGATAGTTGAATAATGGATGCAAAAAAAGGGAGGAAAGAGTGTCACTTTAATAAACCCTATTTTTTAAGTATAAGAGCATTTATCTTTTTAGATAAAAACGGGTCTAAAGTTGCTTTTGAATGTAATTTATTAAAACAAGATTGCTATGACTGTGAGATGCCACCAAATATTTCAACAAAAAGAGTACAGTAGCTCAAACTTTGTGTGCCTATTAATTTATGTCACCAGCGTTACTCCGCCAGGAGAAAAGTCTGGCTACTCTATTAATAATATAATGTCAGGGACAATGGGTTTACAGTAGGATAGGGGATTACATATTCGTATAGGATTAGACGAAAATATCATCGTTTTTCATTAGACAACATGTCACAAGTAAGATATAGTCAAGTAGCCTTTTTTTTTTTTTTGGCAATGTGTCGGTAATGCGGTGAAATGCAATTACCGGGTCGGCACTTGCACAACTATTGCCCAGCTTTCAAACTATGGCGTTAGTTTATACATAATGCATTTTTCTTTTTCGACATGCATAGCAAACTTCTTTGTATTTGCTTATTTATGTATATAAATTATATGTCATTCAAAAAATATTATCAAGTTATTTGCATATAGAGATGGCAACCTGTTTAACGTAGTCGAGGTGGTTCAGAATCAATTAAAGCAAAAAGTGGTGTAAAAAAAAAAAAAGAATAGAATGAACCGATTGGTAGACTAATTATACATGTATTGCCTCTTGAATAAGCTCCGTAGCCTTTAGATGAATTTCTTCCTTGGCCGCCCAGACCCTTATCACGGTTTTTATCTTGGTAAATTGTCCCAATTTTATATCTTCTATTTTTCATATTGACAACTAAATACACTACGCTGCTAAATGCAATCAGAATATTTCTATCTTCTAATAACGCTACTACATCAGGGTGTATGTTGCTAGTATTCTCAACCAAATACAATGAGCACAATTAATGGTCAGAATAAATTGAACATCAAATGTTGAGTTTATGACGACATTCATTAACTACGTCCAGAAATTTAATTGGGAGAGAGGTCCCGACGAGATGGGACTATGACGATCGCCTCTCTTTCAAAATGCAAATGCTACACTAAATGTTGGTATTTTTTATGAATTATATTTGGATTAATTACCATTGCTAAAAAAATAAAGTGTATCTACATAATAACGAAAAAGAAGAGAAATTTATGCTTTTATTACCCAACTATGGAATACTTCTTGTTTTCCTTTCTGTCAATTTCAGAAAAAATTCTACATTCTATTTCTTCTTGTTTTTCTTATTTCACCTATGAAAGCTTTTTGATATTACTCTAACAAACTGTTTTTACTTTCCTTGCATGCTATAAATAAAATAAACCAATTGTTGTGATATTGAATAGTAATATACTTTTATAAATAAACAAAAATAATTTCTACCAATGAGCTTTCATAAAGATCCCCAAATTGTCTTGGATATGAGTTGAACTAAAACAAAAAAAGGGGAATGGCCCAAGTCTATTTCTTGAATAAAGCTCCGATACGATTGTGGGGGTAGAAAAAAAAAAGGGTTTTAGTTTGTGTCAAAAGGCTGTCAAATCCTATTTGCTAAAATAGTTCTGTGACAGGTATAACTTTAAAACATGTATAAAAATGTCAAACTTTCAACGTAATGCTAACTTTAATAAACATAAAACCTCTTTATTTCAATTTTTTTTTTTTAATTTGATAATCTTAAAAAGAAAATGGCAAATCCTGCACTCTTATCTCCTATGAAACTTGGTGACCGCGAGCTTCACCATCGTGTTGTTCTTGCACCTTTAACACGTTTCAGATCCACTCAAGATGGTATCCCAACGGATCTTATGAAGGAATATTATGGCCAAAGAACGACTCCAGGTGGCCTTTTAATCAGTGAAGCCACATTCATATCCGATACCGCAGGAGCTTATCCTTATGGTCCAGGCATTTATACCAAGGAACAAATTGAAGGATGGAAAAAAATCACTGACCACGTTCATGAAAAGGGGGGCATCATTTATCTTCAAATTTGGCATGTGGGTCGCGCCGCAGCTGCTCAACATAACAACGGTCAACAGTGTGTGTCTTCATCCAATGTACATATTGATGGTGTCAGCTTTTTGGGTCTTCCTCTGGAAAAACCGCGCGCGCTTTCTATTCCCGAGATTAAAGATGTCATTCAAGACTATCGCCAGGCTGCATTAAACGGTATAGAGGCCGGTTTTGATGGTGTAGAAATCCATTGCGCCAATGATTATCTTCCTGTTCATTTCATCAACTCTGCACTCAATAACCGCACTGATATCTATGGTGGCTCTATTGAAAACCGTTGTCGCTTTGCACTTGAGCTGGTAGATGCTGTTGTGAACGCCATTGGAGCTGAGCGCACAGCCATCCGATTATCTCCATGGCCAGGGGCCTCTGAACCTGAAGATGCCACTCCGCTAGAAACATACAGCTACCTTGTCTCAAAACTGAAGGATAATCACAGACAACTTTCGTATATTCATATGATTGAGCCCAGAACAAATGTCTTTCTCGACGAATACAGTCATTTACAACACTCGCTTGAGCCTTTCCGTAAGGCATGGGATGGACCTTTTCTCTCTACTGGAGGCTACACATACAGCACCAAGGCTGCTTTGGACGCTGCCGAAAAAACTGGAAGTATGATTGGTTTTGGCCGCCTGTTTGTTGCTAACCCTGATCTCGTTGATCGTATTCGTCGTGACCTACCGCTTAATAAGTACGATCGCTCCACATTCTTTACAAATGACAAAGAGGGATATGTAGATTATCCGTTTTACAAAGACATGTAATTTATAGTATACCTAAAACACGTGTATCTTTATTTATGTTATTATGGTTAAAATGTAATAAATAATAATAGTAATTGTAATAATAATAATATTAAAAATAGAAGCATGCTTATGTATTAGAATAACTTCTTTTTTTTTTATATGTATATTGTATGAGTCGTTCTCGTTACATGTTTTAAGTGAATGGATTGTGATTTTCCTTATGGTCCTATGTTCGATTTATCACATTTTTATTTATTTATTTCAAATGACCTTACTCTCTTCTTCGTTAAATTACTTTTACTTGAGTAAATAAACGAGAATGAGAGCAAAAAACCTATAAAAAGATAACAAACAAAAAAGAAATGCTATATTGTTCTTATTGGAAGTAATAAAAGCAATCTCGATTTCAAACAATGATCTCAGCGAAAAAAAGCAGTATTTGCTTAGCTCTCCCCACGTGTTCCATATGCATTTGTTCAATTTTAAAAAGGCTCACTAGTTAATTTCTAAAAAAAGAAAAAAGGAAGTGTGTCAATGGAATAGGCATATGGGAGTGGGATTTTGTTAATAAATGATAGTAAAATGTGGGAACAAAAAAAAAAGAAAAATAAGCTTTGTGTCCCCGATATCTGGTACAAATAAACTGTTATCATGTCTTGACATCTTATGACCTTTAAACTTATGCTTTCAACAGCATCATGCTTATTATAAGAAGAATGGGAGTTATGTAGAAGGAAAGAAGATGCTTTGTTCCAATGCGCTCAGGATCAATCTAGATTGTTCTTAAAGAGTAAAGTTGGACATTTATTTAAACGGCATTATCTGTTTTACAGCATCAAATGTACAGTAGAGCCCCTGAGCATAAAGGGCGGTGGTGATAAATATTTGGCTGGTTTCAAAACAAGAGATATCGTTAGTGGGTTTGCTATAAAATGTATATTCACTCGTCTTTTTTTTTTTTATGACATGAGTGCATTAACAATAATAAACAAAAATTTCAACAGAATCCTTCCGAGTGAAATTGGAACAAATCACCAAAGAAAAGGGTCTTAAAAAGCGAATGACGTTGTCTTGATATTTAAACAGGTTGCTTTTTCTTTCTACTCTCTCTCTCTTTCACGTTTTTAAATACCATCGACAATACAGTAAAATTGTTGTCGCAATTCGGAGGTAAGCCCGGTTCAAGATAGCAGATAGAGTTTAGTATTTTGTCCTTAATGCAAACGAGAAAACGTAAACAGAAAAGAAAACAGAAAATCACACGATACTCAAAAAAGGAATGATCACGGTTTCACTAAATTTGCAGTTTATATAAAAGTAGCTTTCGTCAAAAAACCATCTGTTTATTCTACTTATTTTCTTTTATTTTATATCCTTTCAACAAGAAAAAATAAAATAAAACGAAAAATAAAAAAAAAGTGTCCTTTTTGCATATAGGAAAAAAAAACCCCATTAATTCAATAAAGAACCGTTTTAAACAATAAAGGATGCGTAGCAAATTTGTAAATTACGTTTTATTTCCAGTTACCACAGTTGCATTAGTTGGTACAGTCATTCGTAGCCAAGCCCAACCATCAAAGGCCTATTCACACATCATGAAAACAGATGGAGCCACTACTCATAGCTATAAGCAATGGAGAAAACTGAACGATGGTCTCGGCGTAAACGATGTAGGCAGAAGCTGCGGTGGTGTGTAAATATAAAGCGACTTTTCCGAAAACAAAAACACAGAGAAAGTCAGAGTCACTTCCATATCCTTCTTCACTCATTTATTATTTAACAAGTATCTATCTATCTATCCTTTTTGTAAAACTTATCGTTCCCTTTTGTATGTAAAAAAATAAAAAAAAATCTTTTTTTTTCTCCCCCATTCATTTTGAAACGATTGTTTGCATTTAACCCACATGACCTTTCCAAATATATTTAAACTTCTGGTGATTGGTTTGGTTTTAATATGGCATATTGTGTAAACAAACACGGAAGCTTTTTAACAAAGAAATCAGAACGATAAAAAACAGAACCATAAACAACGGTTTTGCCCCAAATTATGCATGTTGATGGTCAATAGAACATTTACCCCACCCAGTTAATGTCAAAAGGTGGGAAAAAAAAAAAAATTAAAGCAAAAGCTTTATAACCCGATTGTACTACACGGCCCAGTGGGAACAAATGTGGAAACCATCTTTGTCATATTAAAGCATTTTGATATTTTTTTTATTATTTACCTTTAGCATCAAGACGTATATAAATATTAGATTCTGTCGATTTTGAGAATCGTATCCTAGACATTCAATTTACTTTCCCTCTCTAAAAAAGCACGGAAATAAACTAACGAAATGCCACCTTGGAAGACGTACTCTCATGAATTGAAAAGGCAATAAATACTTTTTGCCACCTATTTTGGTGTAAGGGATAATTATTTTTTAAATGAAAGGGTAGAACGATCCTATTACCGATGAAGGTGCTCCTGTGACAATTTATTTCATGAAGGAGAGCCTAAAAGCAGTGCTTATGACTTTGACCCAAGTTTTTTTTATTATCGTTACTAATTCGACTTTTTTATAAAAAGTACATTATGGTATTAGCTTTGATCGCTAATCACTAACGATGTTGGGCGTAAATGCATATAGTGGTAGTTATTTTGGTTAGATGATTTTTTCTTTGTGTGGAAAAGAAATTAAAGGCAATATCAGATACACACTAGTATATATGTTTATACAAATAAAAAAGATGTACCTTCACTGATAACGAATTTACCCATGGTTGTTCAATGAACGAAAACGACTCGAGTCTTTTTCAAATGTATTCATGCATCTGTTATCAGCGATGGCATTTGGTTTCCTTTTTTTACATAAAAGTGAATGGTTGGATTTTTCCTGTTATTAGCTGTGTTGATCATCATTGTTTTACTTAATCACAACTACAACTAACTTTAGAGGTGTGAATATAGTTGCTCATTTTTCTTTCCTAGTATTAAAAGATCAGAATCAGCTCTTCCTTTTTGTTCTTCTACATGTATATATTTGAGTGATCGTTTGTTCTTAAAGGGACATCGTATATATACATATCGTACGATTAAATAGGGGGGTGCAACCTGTTTACTTGAAGAATCTAGACTTGAAAAGGTTTAACCAAATGTAAATAGACAGGTTTAAATTAAAGTTTTCCCAAGTTTGACTTGAACAAATCATGATTTTCCCCCAGACGCTTTATTTTAAATTTTTTCGAGACAAAGACAAGCCACATTTCTTATTATCCTCATAAGCCACATTTTCCCTGATTCTCTTTTCACTGTTGGGATGCAACCAAGCATTATCAATAAACCCTGTCCCTAAAACACATTCATTATCCAAACACCCACCCCCCAGTTCCGTTTAAATGGATTTAATAGATTGACTTTTTTTTCAAAAAAAAAGTAGGTTCTTTTTTATTGAGGAAAAACAAAAAAAAAGTATCCTAAAGATCAATTTAGGCAATGGTAACCTCAACCTCCACTCCGGGTTCGATGGAGATAGAGGTGATCTGCTTGACGATTTCAGAGGGAGAGTGCAAGTCGATCAAACGCTTGTGGATTCTCATCTCGTACTTGTCAAAGGTCTCGGAACCGTTACCACAAGGGGACTTACGGGTGGTGATACGGAGAACCTTGGTGGGGAGACGAACGGGACCCTTAACCTTGAGCTGCTTGTCCTTGGCACGCTGGATAAGATCGCTGGAGACCTTTTCGAGGTTCTTGACGTTGCGAGAGGTCAAAGTGATAC
>VCJM01000673.1:0-10502 GCA_024139495.1 Backusella sp. ASU-2019c | reverse complement strand
TTTTTTTTTTTTTTTTTTTTTTTCATTACATAAGGAAATTCATGGAAAGTACCCATTTCCCTGAGGTCAATATGAAGAGTTAGAATAAATATAAATTGTTATTATATTATAGTAATTGTTGCAGCATCATATCTCTATACTAAATATTGGACGTCCAGAGTAACCTCTAAATATAATTTTTCTTATTGACCTGATTTTTTTTCTGGGAAGCATTGATTCATCACTCAATTAGAAAATTTACTTTTGTTTCACAGAAAATATCTATCGTAGTCTGTCCACGCACTTCTGAAATAAACTTGGTGTCTCACACATTAATTTTTTTTTAGAAAATTTAACCGCGGTCTTTTTGACTTTGCTGTCTTCACTCAAAAAATTATAATAGCAGATAATCTTTTTTTTTTTACGCTCGAACGATTAAATTGATATTTGGCTACTTTGGTATGAGAGGTCTCATCGATCTGACATAACTAAGGACATTCATGTATTTTAAACGTAGTGGCTTTAAATTATTTTTAAACTGATATCAAGAATAATGGAGAATCTCTTTACAACTTACTCTTTATTTAGGAGAACATTAAATTGGTTGGTGCATACCTTTAAAATTAAAAGAATATAAACTGTGACAGATGATTGGAAATATATTTAATTCTAACTTTATATACACTATTTTCACAAATTATTTTTATAATGCGCAAATAATTTGTGAAAATAGTGTAAATGAACCAAATAAAGAGTAAACCAGGAAATTAAAATTTGACCTATCAAAAGCTCGTTAGTGGCTCATTGATCTAACAAGTGGTATTGAGACTAGTATGATAGTATTAACATACTTAGATGGCTGATTTACTTTATCTATGATTATTCAGTGCTATACAGCACCCGTTCCGAAAGATAGCAATAGTTATCCAAAAAATATGAATATATCATTTTTTTTAAAAAACTAGGTTTTCATGGTTTAATTTTAAGAATATTTGATGATCTTCACACATTAACTTCTATATAGAATAAAAAAACTGAAATATCGGGAATATGAATGAAGTGGAATCATATATTTATTTTACACAGGTAAGCAAGCCTGAAAATATAGTATCATAAGGCTATATATGCTCTACGAATATTGGCTAATAACTATATTATATTGCTGTAGTCACCACTTTAATTATTGAATTTGTACAATTATGTAAATTTTAGCATTTATGATAATTCTTAAACATTACCTCTGATCAATCTCTATTGAAACGATCCAATATGATTACTGATCTATTAAGAATTTGCCTTAACCTTAATATTATATATTTCCATCTCCAAGCCATCTATAAGTTTTACTTAAGCTAAAAGTTAACGTAATGACAAAAGGCGAAACAATGGTATAATTTGTTATTAAACAACGCTTTACCTGCTTTTAAATCTAGATAAAACTGAAACATAAGTTGCAAATGTGGCGTGATTTTTAACTATTGAAGCTGCAGAATAAAAGACAGTCAGGCACCCATAGTAATTTATAGACAGTGTAGTAACCTGGGAAGACCTGGGAATCAATACAAAATTTCTCATTGCACTAGGTATAAAACACCCTCTCACAGAATACCTATGTGCATACACAAGATTTATCTGATTGCAGATTAAGAATATTTGAAAAAGGAGACGTTAAATTAAAATAAAGGTATTATATGACATAGATGTACAAATTTCTTAATATTCTGTTATAATGAATGATCAATTGATCCTCAATTTCTTGCTTTCATTTATTGATTCTATATGGTAACTTCAACTGCACTCCCAAGTTAATCAACAAATCAGATTATCGCGGAGATACAAAACCACTTTCCCATTGTTTCAGATGAAGGAATCCCACTAATTGTGCAACAGTTGTTTAATTGATTTGTACAGTTCAAGATGTTCAAAAGTACTTTTGAAAAAAAAATATGAGAATATGACTTGTAGCTAAGTGAATTAAAAAAAGCCAAGAAGAAAGAAGTTATTTAAATAGAATCTATTCACTTGGAAGTGGCAGTGTAATATACCTTTATTATATCATTATTTATTTTGACAATTGGATGGTTCTATATTTAGTCGTGTAATTAGTCAAATATAATGCTGAGGCTTGATTTATTCAATAAACATGAGGACCGTTATAATAAATGAAAAGCTAATTTTCCATATAGATTTTTTTCTCCGTTTAGGCAGCAGAAATACTCCTAACCACCATTGGTTTGTGAAAAGAGCAAAAAACTCTCATGCTTTATGGGAACCTCAGTATTTTCTCAATGAATATTCTATAGTTTGTGGTATTCAATTAAAAACAAAGTAGGTCTTAACAAAATTTGCCACCCCCCTCCCTTGAGTTTCGGTCACAAGGAATCCAGGGAAACTTGGAAAACTGCTGAAGTAGCTCCAAATATGGATATTTAAAGTTTGACAAGAGCTTAAATAAGAGTGTGGGGAAAGTGAATCATTTGGTATTCCGCCATTTAACGTTGAATAGAATCGCATGACCCAACAGAATTGGAGAAGTAGAAAATAAGCTCTATATTTTTTATGGTCTGTGGGAGTATTACCACCAATAAAATATATTTCTTAACTAAAATAATTTGAAAAGTATTTCTTCTCTCTTCTCTTCTTTTCTTTTCTTTCCTTTTCCTTTTTTTTTTCTTTTTTTTTTTATTGTTTATGATTAAGTGTGCAATATTTTAATTTTTTTTTCGTTGCTCGTCATATTCATTCAGCTATAACAAACACCATGATAGAGTTATCAGCTTATGGCGAGCGTGTGGTTGACAGGTTCAATCTAATTGGAATGTGGATAGCGCTCGTTATCTGTGTAAGAAATTTTGTTGTGTGTTTACACCAATACAGACGAACAAGGGGAAAAATGTAAGAGTTTTATAAGATCCCAGCTAATGCCAAGATACTAATACCTGTATAAGCCACCTTGTAAATTTAGCACAAGTTACAGTATTTTTTATTCATCGACTTTTGTATGGAATAATCCCACTTTTTGAAATCGCAACATGTGCCTATTATCCATTTCTCGTTTCGTACGTAGAATATTTTGTTTATTTATGTATTAGCAATCACATATATATGAATCATTCTAACACTTTTGTACTTTAGTCTTTGGCATATCAGTAAGAGATCAAATTTGGAAATTTCGACTCAGCATTCATTTATTTATTTGTTTTGTTTTAATTAGATTATTTACTATTTTATATAATAATGTTTATGCGCTTGCTCATCTTGGAACTTGACCGACATTCTAAGTGGATTAAGATTGTGGGCGTTTTGTTGATTACACTTCGTTTTTCGGATTGGCCTTACGAACTTGCGTTTCATAGTATTCAACAAAACATTATGGAGCAATCACCGTTGAATGGCGAGACATGCTGGGCCCAATGGGGGCAAGGTGTAATTATTTTAAATTTTATTGGAGATGCACTTGCAAATCTTTTTCTGAGTGGAATGTTCGTAAGAAGGTAATACCTAATTAATAATAATATATGAGCAGACTTAATAATAGAATTAATCTTTGCATATCTAGATTATTCATGCATCTCAACTCTTCAAAGACTTTTTTAAGTCAACGCAATAGAGTAATCGAAAGTATCGCTCGAAAGTCACTCATTTGCTTGACTTTAACATTTTTTGTTAATCTCGCAATGAACATCTTAAAAGTGACAGCATTTATTGGGGACCGTTCTGATGTAAAGATAATCACTCTCTTCCTACCTATCTGATATTAAACATGTTTTTCATAGGCCTTTACAGTTTATTTTGAACTTATCGAATCTACTCTTTTAGTTGAAGCTCTCCGTAATGATGTTAAATACGTTAAGGAAGGATCATTTTGTGAGAGTTGCGGAAGGGTAATGCATAAGATATATAAAAGTCTATTTCTTTATACTGATAATTAATACATTTTATATAGACTATCAATAGTGTCAATGATTATGAACCCCATAACGGAGATGACCATGGCAATAATATGTTTTCCAGTATACATCGTTCAGGAAACGAAAAAAGACACTCTTCAATGGATGAATTCGCAAACCCAAAATTTTTTGATCATCAACTCTCTGTGATTAAGCCAGCACGTCTTTTAAATAGAGAGTCAACAAATGATATTTATCGAAATAATGGGAACCACTGGGATTTCTCATTCGATAACAATAACTCTCCTACAATCACTGGATCAGCGGCTATTTCCAAAAATACTATTTTGGATATCGACAGTTTTGAAAAAACTACTACTATTCATCCCTCTCATAATGAAAATAATTTTACTGGCTTAGCATAATTTTCGACACTCACCTTCATATATTTCATAGTTTTCGATTTCAGACATGAATAGTGCAAATATCAAAACTATCTATGTATATATATTTATTATTCCATTATCTTCTAATCCGCACCTCTATTATTTGTACATCAACCCAACCAGATATCCCAAATTTTACATCAGATTACCCTCCACATTTAATATTTAATATATACTTAAAAATATGCTATTTTCATTCTTTTTGAGGTCTAATATAATCAGAAGCGTTAATACTCTGTGTAATTCGTTTTCAAATTTATTAAAAAAGCTATACACCATTTCATATTAGGAAACTTAACAAATTTTAACATTTCTAAAATTAGCCAGAGATGTTTTTTCTCGATTTCCACTTTCCATGAGATTACGATTAATATGGTAAAATACTCGAATTTTAAGGTTTGAAGTTTATTTTAACATGTCATGCTGTTTTAACTTTTGCTTCTATGATTGATTTGTATTTTAAAGCTTTCACATGATTTGATTTTATACCCAGTCCGACAGTGTGATATTTCGATAGCCATTTATTATTAATTGTACATCTAAAAGTTGAGAGATATTTATAATTTATATTCATTTTGAACAGTTTTAATAATATTTTTGAAAATATTAAGGTTTTGCGTGTATCTATTGAGAGAAAAAGAGGGAGCGAGATAAAATTATTCAATGGTATCATCGAGCCCAATGATAACGGCTAAAGTTGCGCCGAAGTAATACTCAGATTTTAGATTCAGGAGGAAACATTAGATTTATGACGTATGGACTAATATTCCAAGGGACAATAGGAAACTCTTGTTACAATGGATCCAGGGTGGTAGTTTCCCATGATGAACGGGTTTATTATCATGTGGGCACTGTTTTAAGTATCGGCAGCCCCGTTAAGATGTAATTTCCTGGACAACAAAATTGTTACTACTGACAAAAAAAGCTTAAAAACAAAGTTCAACTTAATTCTAAAAAAAAATGGCAGCTGATCAAATGGTTAGAAATATTAACTTATATAAGTGTTTATTGATTGCATCGACGTACGAAAAGAATACTTAGCATAATATGACAGTTTCTCAGGCATAAACAAATGGTTCATGTGGAAAATAAGAGCAAATAAATAAAAATAAACCTTAGCAATGACTGCTATCCCACTTCAAGTACGAATAAGCAAGAAAAGCACTCAATCGTGCCCACTCTAATTTATTGCTGCTGTTGGTGAACTATAAACCGATAGTTGCCGTTGTTAAAATATCATATTCTAATGGACAATAAGAGGAGAATATCATTTTCTCCTTTATTTATACTTATATTTACTGATTTTTTTTTTTTTTTTTAAAAAAAGCCAAGTTGACGTTTTTAGAATGCAAATTTAGTTCGACTTTTTTTAAACAGTTGGTAAACCTGATTTCAGTTTTTATGTATTTATTCAGTGTGACATTATCCAAGTTCATAATGCTCTGTATTCAAGCAGATTAACCGACTTGGTAATCTTATGTAAAGACCAAGAAAAATTCTATGATGTGATTCGAAATAAAGTTCTTATTTGTTTGTTATCATAAAAAATAAATAAAACTCCAGGTTTTGACTAAACTATTTTTACCTACTAAAGTAATAAAAGACGTCAATCAAACAAGTAGAAAAATACGTACAGTTTTATTTGATTCCTCCTTGTATGTCGTAAACCAATGTTTATTTTTATTAAGCAGCTCTCTGTAATACCAATCGGATCACGATTCGTTGTTTCAAGTTCTCCACAGCGGAGTAGACCCTGACAATATGCCTGAAAGCTACATACAATTATTTAAAAATGGTCTTGTTTGATAATATTGCAATGATACATTGTTATTTAAATTCTATTGAGCTAACTTTTTTTATGATTTATAGAGTTGAATGGTATTATGAAACCTTTTTCACTAGAGCTGCAAAAAAAAAAAGGAAAAAAAACCAGGTACGCGTAAATTAAAATGGCGAAGTACCAATTGATTTTCGATTAAAAGCTAATCATGATAACTGTAATACTAAATGAGTTCTTTGCTTGTCTAAAGTATTTGATTTCCTTCTTAATCTTTCTCTTTTTTTTTTTACATGAGGATGTATATATTTGTATTCTTCCGACAAACATGAATCAATATACAGGCTTTTCATATTATTTATTTAGTAGTATTTTGTTGGTTTCTCCTCCGAAAGGAAGTCCTAGTAAAATGATTAGCTCATAGTAATTTAATTCTTCTCTAAAAGTGGCACGTGAGTCCTAAAAAAATACCAAAAGAAAAGGAAGTAAATGAGGATGTAACAATCAACTTCGGTCTTGAGAATTCAAAAACATATCCGAACGATATTTATTGGTCAATTTCTAATCATTTGAACTTAAGGTTCAGTATTGCGTGCTTTGACGTCTTGTTGCGAAACTTTTGTTATTGTGTAGTACAATGTGTAAGGCATACATATTTAACCTTGTTTTTTTTTTTTTTAACTTCGTTTTAGTCTTTCCTATTATTACTATTCTTAATTTTATTTCTATCATTTTTAAGAATTAATTATATTTTTTTTTGCATATATAAAGTTGTATAAATACCCTAGATTTTTCTTTAAAAAATATATTCATACTCATAAATATAGTTTTTTTTATTTGTTTTTTTTATTTCCATTTCCATTTCCATTTACTTTTACTTCTCTTTTTTATTTTAACATACATATCTATCATCTTTCATCTTAAACGCAAATTGGAGTAGAAAATAATGCCAAATCCGATTGTGATTGACTACGAAGATGTTTCTTATACCAAAGAGGCTAAGTCTTTTGGAAAGAAAATACCTCCATACATGAAACACTACTTTCTTAACTTGGTGCCATTTATATACTGGATTCATCGATACAATCTCACATGGCTTGTGTCTGATATCATTGCAGGTGTAACAGTGGGTATTGTTGCTGTACCTCAGGGCATGGGCTATGCGAAAATTGCAAATCTCGCACCTGTAAGTAGACTTCATTTATTGAAAAACACACTGTTCTTTATAAGGATAAACTCTAATACCTTCTTTTATATTTATAAACATATATAATAGCAATATGGTCTTTATTCATCTTTTGTTGGGTTATGTCTTTACTGTTTCTTTGGTACATCTAAAGATATTAGTATTGGTCCTACTGCTGTGATGTCTTTATTAGTTGGTCAAACCGTTGCTAGAGTTACTATGTCTGGTGAATATACTGCTCCTCAAGTTGCTGTTATTCTTGCACTTTTTGGTGGTTTTATTACTCTTTTGATGGGGTTGGTTCGCCTTGGCATTTTAATTGATTTCATTCCTGCCCCCGCCATTGCTGGATTCATGACCGGTAGTAGTATCACAATTTCAGTTGGACAATGGCCAAAATTATTTGGTATTAGTACGGTGAATACTCACGATTCGGCCTACCTCATCTTCGGTAATTTTTTCAAGCATCTGCCAGATACCAAACTTGATGCTGCGTTTGGTATTATTGGGCTTATTTGGCTGTATTCAGTTAGATGGGGAACTGGGTATCTTACCGATAGATATCCTAAATATAAAAAAGTGTTTTTCTTTGCAAACATTATGCGCAATGGTGTTCTTGTAATCTTTGGTACCCTAGTCGCTTTTCTTATCAATATTGGTAGAGATACCAGTCCTATTAGTATCTTAAAGAGCGTGCCCTCTGGTTTTACTGCTATGGGTGTGCCTAATATTGATGTTAATCTCCTATCTCAGGTGTCTAGCACTCTTCCATCTGTTACTATTATTCTACTTCTTGAGCACGTTGCCATTGCTAAATCATTTGGCCGCATTAATAACTACAAAATTGATGCAGATCAAGAAATCATTGCTATTGGTGCAGCAAATGTAATTGGTAGTTTCTTCGGTAGGTTTCTTATTAAAGGGGAAATATATATATATATAACTAATTTTTGTTTTTTTATTATAATAGGTGCTTATCCTAACACTGGTTCCTTCTCGCGCACTGCCATTAATGCCCGTAGTGGAGCAAGGACACCACTCAGTGGTGTATTTTCGGCACTCGTTGTTCTTCTTTGTCTTTACGCTTTAACTCCAGCCTTCTATTATATTCCTGATTCTATTCTTTCAGCTGTTATTATTCACGCTGTAGCTGATCTCGTTGTGAAGCCCAGCTATTTAAAGCAACTTTATAAAGTGAGTCCTTTCGAGCTGTTCACTGTTATTGCTGGTGTTGTGATTACTTTCTTTTCAAGTGTTGAATACGGAATCTATGTATCTGTTGGTTTATCTATCGCAGTCATGTTGATCCGAATTGCTCGTCCTCGCTATGCAGTATTAGGTCGTATTCCAATTAACCCAGGAAATAGCGACAATCAATATACTGGACAAGTATTCAATACCGAAGAATGTACCGCTATCAATAACGCTAAGAGTTTCAACAGCTCATCTACGGAATACGTCTATGTCAAACGGGATCATCAGTCATTGTCTCACCTTATTGAATCACCTCCATCAGGCGTCGTCATTTTCCGCTTTGATGAGGCACTTACCTATCCGAATGCTGGGTACACTTCTGATAAGATTTTACAACACATTCAAGATAACTATGCTTCTGGATCTCCGCCTCCTAAAACCAAAGGTGAACGAGCATGGAATGATCGCCGTCCCGTGGGTGGTGACCCAGAACCTCATGATGAATCATCTGCTCTATACTCAATTGTTATTGACTGCTCTGCTATGAACCATTTAGATGCTACAGGTGCCCAGACATTAGTTGATTTAAGAGCAACAATTAATAGATATATCGGACACGAAGTCAAGTGGCATTTCGCCAGCATTCCTAGCCCCATAATTCGTAATGCTCTGATTTCTAGCGGTTTCGATAGACAGACTAGTCCTGATTTACCATATCCACCACTGAAAAAAGCAAATGATTCAGTTAGTGATTTATCTGACAGTGATGATAATAAGTCTGTTGCCAAGAAGTCTAACTGTGATCATGTTGAAGATGTTAATTTGGGCGAAAAGAACGTTTCTACGGATACAGTTGATCGTGAGGATAATCCTTCCTATACCATCACTGTTGACGCTGTTGAGAGAGGTGTTCCGATCGATCGTTACCCCTATTTCCATTGGGATTTGGAAAATGCAGTTCGGGCCGCTACATATACCCAAAGAAACTAATTCTAATGGTTACTTTTCCGTCCTCTCTTGATTCCCGAGTATTTTTGCACTTTTAGTTTTTCTTTTCTTTTCTTTTTCTCCTTAAACATACGTATAATAGAACTTGTATATAATATAGTATAAATGTATAAATATATAAATATATAAATAAATATTTCATAAAATATACTGTTTTTTTTTAAATATAATATCATTATTTTTTTTATAAGGTTTTGGTGAAAAGCAACTGTAGCTCCAGTTTAAACTCAAAAAGAATCGGATTAATATTATTTTTGGGAACAGAAAATTTTGTTGTTCCTGGATCTCCAATTTTTTTTTTTTTAAAAGTTTCAAACATAATCATGTGAGCTTGAAAGAAAAGTTTTTGATTACTATATTTGTCTTCTGATGTCATGAAAATGGTGCCATAGCTGAGTTTTTGCTCTCATCAAACTGATACTGCATGCTTTAGTAAGCTTGTGGATATTTGAGTTAATAGAGCTAGATGTAGTAAGAACAAGAGATTCTATGGAAAAATGGGGCTACAAAAGTCTAAATCGAGTATCGGAGTAAAGAACCTTATTGTCTTTTAAGTAAACGAATAAGCAAACAAACAAAGATGATGCCCTGGTAAAATGAAAATGGAGTCACTCCTTTTTACTTTATTTAAAAGCAAAAGTACGCTGATTTTTTTTGTCTTAGTTGGTAAATATTCAAATAAAGTCAAGCTATTCTTAAACCAATTGCTTGATAAAGTTTTATTGATCTATTTTTGAGACGATTGCATTTGAACAGAGTAAGCCGAGGTGTATAAAAATGGGATAAAGTGGCTCAAAGTAGAAAAATTGAACAAAAGTGTTTCCTTCATGACATCATGCAGCTTCTCATGGTAACTGGAGCTCGGAAAATGATGCTATTTTGATCTATCGTAAAAGAATTCACTACATCGGAGGGTTTCATTGAGTTGGTAAAAAAAAGGATGAAGGTGCTGAAACCTCGGTAAATGGATTAATATGGATTAGATTATATATTTTATTTACTTTTTTTTTTTTTTTTTTTTT
>VCJM01000672.1:16080-27429 GCA_024139495.1 Backusella sp. ASU-2019c | reverse complement strand
AAAAAAAAAAAAAAAAAAAAAAAAAAAAAAAAAAAAAATTTTTTTTTTTTTTTTTTTTTTTTTTGTAAGGTGTAAAGAAAGAGAAAAATAACAGCAGTTCAGTCCACCTTCATTTATTTTTCTTTTAAGAAAGGAAACGAAGTAGGTCAATGTGTTTCAATACTAAACTCCCCAGATATCTGAATTTGGTTACTCTAAACTCATCGTGATGAGTTTCCCAGCCTCACTTTCCTTTTTTGATAGTAAAATTGCTCGCAATAGAATTGGTAATTGACATGTTCCATTGAATTACGGTGTTTTTACCCCTTTTTTTCTATTGTGGATTTCTACTTTTTTATGAGTGGTCAAAAGTAATAAAATAAAAGAAAAAAGGAAAAGAGAAAAATGTTTCCTAATTTATACTTTGTAATTACTGTTTTTTGTTTTCGAATAGCGTTAGAAACACTTTTGACTTTTTTTTAATCACCTTAATTCTACAATACCATAACATCGGATCGGCCTTCCAAAGATGGAAATGCCATATTTCTGTAAAGTTCTGCATAGTATTATTTCTCTTTTTTATTTTCTCTTTGGGAACCGTGGCACGTCTTTTTATTTTTAGTTTTTAACGTATTTTATGATATTAAACATTAATTTGCTTTGGCTAAGCACAAAAAAAAAAAAGGTTTTAAAACAGCGGGAATCTACCAAAGACTTAGCATTCAGAATTTTGTTGAATTTGTATATTTATGGCTCTTGAAAAAAGCATGGGAAATATGTATGTATCAGAAAAAATTGCTTAAATATATGTACATGTCCAACCTTAATCCTTGTTTTATGACAGTTGGGGCCTTTTTATTACTTTATTACGATTATCTCTGCAGTGTCGTTTTTCTTTTTTTCCTTTTTTTTATTTGAGAACATGCATTTCCTTTTTTGATCACACAATGCATGAGCGATGAAATGAACTACATGATGTTGATTTTTTTTTACGAGTTTATATTGTGCAAGACTTTATCTGATATCATACACCAATAGGTTGCATAAAATATAAGGTTTATTTTAAGCACGTTCATTCTTGAAGATAAACCAATAAGGTAATCATGTGAAAAAGGTGAGGATAAATTTGCTTGGTTGATTTATTTTTTGACTTGAAACAACAACAAAAAATATTCTAGATGCTTCCTGAGCCATGGATTGAATTTAAGACAAGTCGTTCATAATTATTTAGTGTACTAATTAATTTTTTTATTATTATTAAAAAACTAGGTCTGTCAAACATAAAGGCTTATGCTCTACGTCCATTAATAAATATAATATGTGTACACATAACAAATGTTCAAATTTACGCTGTAGCGTTAAGAAAGAATAAATAAATAAACCTTTAAATATACAAATAGCAGAATTCTGGTTAAGAATGCCATTATTGTGATATAAACAGCAATCCTAAGGTACATCATTTACTATATTACATTTAGAGAATTTTTTTTATTATTTAAATATCAATTTATCTATATACAAGAAATAATAATAAATATTAGGAGGTTATTCATGGACCATTAAGTAACATATGTGTATGTGTTTTGAATTAAGATTAAAACGAGTGGATAGAAATAAATATATAATAATATTACAAATTAGAGGGTTTCAAATAACTATCTAGCTTGCCATGGCGACTGGTTTTTGCGGTTTTGTATTAGGTAAGGATAGCACAGAATGAGAAAAATGATAAGGCGAGTAGTCTTCTTCTACACCACTATCTTCCTCCTCTATACTCTTGCTTTCGATTGTATCGCTGCCTTCTCCTATTACCGACTCTGCTGATAGGTTTTTAGGTAAAATAAATGGTGAGTCTCTGGATGTCCGATCGTCAATAATTCGAACACCAGTAGGAACAGGGGCGACGGCATCATTATACACACGCACCATACGTTCCATTGCTTCGTACCAAGTGTATTTTCTGGCTGATTTTCTGGCTTCTTTACTCATACTCTCACGTAATGATCTGTTTTGTACTAGTCGTTTAAGTAGTGATCTATAATTTATAGAATGGTCTGAAGATGAGGCATTTTGGTAAGAATTCGTATCCAGTAGTAAACCAGTACGACCATGTTCCACTAGATCACACACTCCTTCGGCAAGTAATCCAACAACCGGAAGACCAGCTGCCATTGCTTCCAACACAACCTGTCCAAATGTTTCAGTGACCGAAGGGAATGCAAACACATCGGCTGAAGCATAGGCTTCAGAAAGATCGGAGCCTTGTAAGTAGCCTGTGAGGGTAACAGGTATTCCATATTTTACACAGTCACTTTCTATTTCGTTGAAAGCAGGGCCATGGCCCACCAGCACAAGATGACAGGAGCTATGATCCATTCCTTTATAAGCATCAATGACCAAATTTATGTTTTTTTCAAAAGACACTCGGCCAACATAAAGTATAATCGTTTTTTTCCGAGCTTCATCCACAGATATACCCAGCCAACGCGCTCTCAGGTCATTTGATCTTTTCATTGGTGAAAATAAAGAAATATCCACACCACGGGGCCAAAGTCGCACATTGTTAAATCCATGCATATCCAAAATTGTTCGTGTGGACGGAGACGGACACGCTACGTATTTACTAAAAGAGTGACAATATCGATTCCACTTCCACATAACAGAAGTTAGAAATCCGAAACCAAAATGGTCACAATAAACAGCTAAATTGGTATGATATGATGAAACAATGGGGACATCTGGTAAATAATACCGAATAACCCAAAGGCCTACAGCACCAAGAAAAACAGGGTCGACCAAGTGAATGACATCAGGTTGGAATTCAATTAATTTTTGTGTAAAAGCAGGCCGCCAAATATTACACTTTAGCTCTGGATAAGGTAAAAAAGGGATTCCGAATGTACCATAGAGCTCCGCGCCTGCATAGGTAAACATTCCTGTTTCAGGGCCCAATAGAATTACAGTGTGCTCGGTATTTGAGAGATGCTCAAGCAACCTGGCTAAAGTACGGGTTACACCGTCAACTTTTGGTAGAAAGTTTTCCGTGATAATGGCAATTTTCATTATTATTAGATAAAATTATACTTTGAGAATATTTCGAAATTCACTTGAAATGAATGAGCGTGCTTCTTGTGAGATGCTTGAAGATCTCTTATTTTTCAAATGTACTAATTAAAAAGTAACAAAAACTTTAAAGAAGTGAGAAAAATAAAGTAAAAAATTAAATAAAAATAAAGAATAAAAATAAAAATAAAAATGGATGTATAAATATGAAAGCGAAAAAGAAATAATGACCATTTTTTAATCGATTTAGGCACTCTGTATACTTGTCCACATGATAGAGCGACTATATTAATACCAAAACAGATCAAACTCTAAAGCCATGATCTTCAATCTCCTCTTATTATTGATTATTTCTAATATACAAATGAATAGATGATAGAAAGTAATCTGTGCTTTCCCCTGTGATCGTAATTTATACAACATGTGGTACAGATTATTGGTTAGAATTTAGTATTCCATTAATCACTTGTTTGTTTATTTTCCACTCATTTTATACCATTTCTCCTAGTGCACTATTTATATATCTACACCATGACAGTTTGTGTTTCCATGCCCTTTTAAAATCAATCTTTATTTGATACAATCACTTATTAATTCAACTCATTACATCGCTTCCATCAACATGATTGGCTTGTTTTGCAATAAGTTTAAAACGGTCACATTACTTGGTTTTTTTAATGACAGAGTTCATTTTTGTAACATATTATTCTTAGATCAGGAATATAGATACGGTAGTAGGCTATAAAGGAGGTAATAATGAACAGATTATGAATTTAACAAAAAAAAATCTGTTTATGTTACATAATGGAAGTTTTGTACCCAAAATCAATAAAAAAAATTAGCTCAAAAGGAGAAATAAATGTACGAAAATGGTAAAAATATAGATATAGAATAAATGGATGCTGTAACAGATCATTTCACATTTTCATTGAAATGAGTAATATTTTTCTTAGTTTGATGGTTTCTCACAATATAAATATATAAACAGTTTATAGGCTGGCTTTTATTACCCAAAAAAAAGTGTCTGAAAAATCTTCATTTTATTGATCTTAAAGCATGGCGAAACTGGATCAAAGTCAATGATATTTATTTTACAATTTGTAACAGAGCAATATTTGTGCAGCATTATCAACATTTTTTTTTATTGTTACCAATATTATTGCCATTATAAAAATTATTATTATTAATGTCTGATCAATATTTCACCAAACTCTCCAACAGAACCAATCATGTCACCAGGTTCGACTTCAATATATCCAAGATGCTCTTCTTCAAGTTGTTCCATCAATTCCATTTGGGTGTGTACTGAGTTTTAATTTATAAAAAAAGAATAAAGCCAGGTATTACTAAGTTATCGATAGCATATTGAATACGTACGTAAATATATGCAAATAAATCGAGAACTTTCAACATCTTCTTTCGATCACTATATACCAAGGGGATCTCAGCCGGACCACATTCAATAACTTGCCATGATTTACGGTCTTTTAATGAGTAGTGATTCAAAGTCATCTTCTTCTGGATTATATGGATGGAGCAGGTGTGTATTTTTTGCATAGTGGAGAATGATGCCTTGTTGTGTGTAGACATAAGATTTAAAATAAGATCAATACTACCGACCAAATTCTCCACTTTATGTACAAGGTCCTGAGTATCGCTGTATCTATTATTGATAATTATTTAGATTCATATGAAATAAATCCACTACTTATTACTTACCTTGATAATTCGATGATTATACAGCTAGTTCCATCTAAATATAATACAATGCTATAATCTCCTTTGGTTTTATTGATATAAAATACGACAGTAGCAGTATCTTTATTTTTTCTCTCCTCTCTATACAAGACAACTCAGTTCATAAAAACACAACTAAATACCATTCTTAAGTAAAACTTACCAGAGGAAAGAAATAAGATTAGTAGTGTTAACAGAATGCTTAAACAGTGACAATATGTATTCAAAGAAGATGGTGCATCCATCACTGATGGGGATCGGTGATATACGTTGGCAGTTAAGGGAGAAGTCAATACATATTTGTAATAATATCGTAACATACGAACCAGGTAGTAGTATTTTCTGTTGGGCCCTTCACTAAAACGACGTGGATGTCAGTATGATGACACCCGCTGATTTCCTTTCATAAAGGCATTTTCATTGTTGTTACAAATAAAAGAGCTGGGCCATGAAGTGTAATGGTTTACTGTGGAAAATATTAATAAAAAGTAGGCGTAAGTATTGGTGTATACTTTATCCAATATTGGCTGAGAGTAGAAAAGTGTGTTTTTTTATAAATCATAGTGAAGTAAGTGAAAGAAAGAGAGAGAAAAAGATAAACAAACTTCCTTTTATTGTACTTAAATAATGAATCATGCTTTCATTATTCTGATAAACGAGAAAATATATAAAATCACGCTGCATAAAACAATCAAAGCATCGTTCTTCTCCTTATTCGTACTAGATAAACCTAATCTATTTATATAAAACAACAATATAGTATGTAAGGAGGGTTATTAATCAATGACACCGTATTACACTCATGAATGAATGAGGTTGACAACATCATCTATGTGTGGATTTACGAATGTATTGAATGAATCATTGGATGTATAGACTAAGGCGATGAATGAGTTTATACATCTGTTGGATGAATCATTGCATAAGCGAATGGATGTATAGACTAAATTGATGAATATCTTATCATATTTAATAAATAGTGGATAATGTCAAAATCGCTTACCAAACCTTGTTTGCTTTGCGTCAAAATAAACAATAGTTATAAAGTGCTCATTAGCTCTACCTTTTATTGTCTAAAAATCAAACACCTTCTATATATATCAAAGCAATCATTATATCACTGAAGCATACCATGCCCCTCATAATCCACCTGTTAATCCCACCCCACTATGTATTCTTTGTTATTTTCGTTTTCCTTATGAAAATAGCTCAACCATCTTATTTTTCCTGTTGCTACATTATGTTTTGTTTTATACTTAGATGGATATGGAAGCTTTTCGTTCGTTGATATTTCTTATTGATTACTATTTTACTTTATACAAATACCATGAGCTGAGTGTGTTTAAACAAATCTTTCTTATGCTTTTATATAAACCAATGTTTTTTTATATACCTTTCTATCATTTCATTTCTATCTATTGGTATTACCCTCATGTATAAAATAACACATGAAAAATAATATTAAAAACAAGCGTCGTTATATTTTCGCTATTTTTCCATTACAAGCAATAATGATGTAAAAATAAATATGCTCTTGGCATTTTCTTTTATAACTTTGCTAATGCACTATGACTTTAGATTTTAACTTAAAGAAATCTAAAAAAAAAGGTGGAAGTTTAAGCAAATGCTTATCTTAGCCAAGTAAAACCAGGGTCGAGAGTTTAAATATTTGAAACCTTGGGTGTAATAATTAAGTACAAGACGTTCGTTTGTTGGGAACTTCAAGCTTGAAAGGCACTCCCCTTTTTTTTTATGGATCTTATTATAGATTTCCTGACAACGGGATCTTAAATAAAACATATCTAAAATGTTAGATCCTAGCATTTAAGGATAAACTTATATCAAAGCAATATTAATTTTTAAAAATAAATATATGGAGGTTTTCACTTTCTTCCACCTCTCTTTCTTGCTTTTCTTACCCTTTTCTTACCCTTTTCTTATTTTTCATTTTTTCATTTTTTCTTTCTTTTCACTTTTTTCCTTTAATTTTCCTTTCCTTGTCTCTTTAGACATGAAAATAACATATTCTTTTTATTTATGGCTAGTTTCATTTTCACTATTTAATATAGCCCTTGGTAATCAACTAAAATAAATATAAAACTCATCCTATAGCTAATTTACCATTTTGTTTCTTTTTTTAAAATAAAATAAAGCAGGATATTCTGTTGGAAATACTCAACTAAAACGAGTAGAACTTTTGCCAGATTTTCAATATGATGTCGCGTCTCAGACGAGCACCCTTCTCAGCAAAAGAAATAGCCATCAAAGTAACTCATTGGTAACCGAATCAATCGGGTTTGATGATCACATCCGATTAGCACTCAGAGCGTACAATCAGACGTTTTATCTTCATCTCTTACCTAATTTGGAAATATTCCATCCAAAAGCAGTAATTAATCAAAAGGAGAGTAGAGAGTTGAGCCCTCAGAACTTTAAAGTATACCGAGGCTTTGTTATTGACCCAGAAAGGTCTCAAGAGCGCTGGGAAAAAGAAAAATCGGGCATACCCCAAGAAAACTTACCCAACAAGGAAGTGATGGGATGGGCAAGGGTTGTTATTACCGGCAGCTCAAGGTAAATCAGCGAAAAAATAAAATTAATAAAAAAGGGGAAGTCAATGATTAGTTTTCTAATTTAATTTTTTTTATTATATTAATTTATGTTATTCTAGACACGGTGGACCTATTATTGAAGGTGCCTTTCAGGTACATAACGACCAGTTTCATGTAAAAACAACCAAAAATTACAACATCTCCAAGAGATCAGGGGATGCTCCAGTCCACGCTCAGAGTGAGGAACATATGGTGATTTATAAAGATTCAGATTTATTGAACAAGAGAGACAGCCTAGAAAGTCTATGCGGATTTGATAACCTTAGACTAGGTCAAACACAAAATCATGCTAAGAACAGACGATCAGACAGTGATATTTTTGGAAATCCATTTTATCCAACTAAAAATAACTTATTTAAGAGATCTACGGTAACACAAGGTTGTCCAACAACCAAGAAGAGTAAGTTATCAAAATATTTTGCATTAAACTTTTTTTTTCTTTTTTTTCTAACCATCTATTTAATTGTTATTATATAGTCAATTACATGGGTGTTGGTATGATATGTATAAAAAAAGGACAGTGTAATTAATTAATTAATTTGGCTAACCAAAACAACTCTATTTTTCAGCCGCGGATTGCACCTATGTTAAACACTATGGAAGTGCCAACAGGGCTAGGATGCAGATAATTAACAACTTTAATATGGTATCCGCTCTATTCGAAGAAACATTCAACGTAGCTATAGGACTGATCAATATCACCATCATGGACTCCACTTGTCCTTCAGAAATAGACGATTCCCAATCTTGGAATCGTGCATGTGATATTGAATATCCATTAAATGATCGTCTAAGTGATTTTAGTCGCTGGAGATCACAAATGCCAAATGATGGTGCTGGTTTATGGCATTTGATGACAAACTGCCCGTAAGTATATTGTACGTAAAAACGCGTTTTTTTTAAATATTTACAAATATCATTTAGCTCTGGTGTCGAAGTTGGAATGGCCTGGTTGCAGCAATTATGTAATTCAGATTCTCAAATTCAAATATCAGAAGAAGGCAAAACTCAATATGTTTCGGGGGCAGGTGTTTCAGCTATAAGTAAGTTAACATACATCAAATTTTTATCTATATATAATGCTAATTAAATAATTAAATAGCCCATGATGAATGGAAGATCGTTGCTCATGAAATAGGCCATGGGTTCGGTAATTTGGTCATATATTTATTTACAAAGTTGAATCATTTCTAATATAATCTAACAGGTGCTATTCATGACTGTACGAAAGATGATTGTTCTTGCTCTGGAGATGACTGTGATTGCTGCCAGTTACAACAAAACCAATGCAATACTGACCAAAGTTTTATCATGAATCCTGCAAGTAATTCTTCTGCTAAAGCTTTCAGCCCATGTTCCATCAATACTATCTGTAGCGCATTCCCAAGTACTGGAACGTGCTTATCGGGTATGATTTAATCTATACAATTATGCTTTATCTTTGTTTTATAAACTCTAATAACGATTAATAGATTTGAGTGAACGAAAACACGAAGTTTTCAAACTTGATACTTGTGGAAATGGAGTTCTTGAAGAAGGCGAAGAATGTGATACTGGAGGGAAGGAAACTGATTGCTGTGATCCAAAAACATGTAAATTAATCAACAATGCTGTATGCGAGTAAGTACTTTACGTGTATGTTTTCTTTCAGAGTAAAAACAAAAAGCTAATATTGAGTTACACATTTTTTTTTAAAAAAAAATAGAGATTCCAACGGTGGCTGTTGTAATAAATGCCAGTTTTTACCAAAAACACACGTATGTCGACCCTCTGCTTCATTATGTGATATTGACGAATATTGTACAGCCACTTCACCGTTTTGCCCAGTCGATACATTTATCAAGGACGGAACAATGTGTGGTTCAAACGGACTGAAGTGTGCCTCTGGCCAATGTACCTCCAGAGATGCTCAATGCTTTACTCGAGGAACCAATTTAAATATAACAAGATCATGTATGACCAACAATGAAGAGTGCCAAGTTCTATGCAATGCACCTGGAGATACCGAGAAGTGTCTTTTGATAAGTGGGTTTTTCATTAATGGAACACCATGTGGATTTAACGGACATTGTGTGGACGGAACATGCAAGAACGGAGATGCGATATCAAGTGGTGTTCTTTGGATGGAAGAGCACAAAATTGTCACTATTCCCGAATGTATTCTAGTTCTTTTCAACATAATTGTATTTCTATTTCTCATTTTTCGAATCGGGTGTGGCTTTCACTGGAAAAGGATTCGATTCGGGCGAAAGGCAAACTATCGTCGGTTACCAAATTATGCTACTTTAGAAGTTCAAGAAGTGATGATAGCGAGCAATAATAATTCAAAAACATCCTCAATGACTGAAAATAACCTTCATCATGAGGGTAATCACCGATATCACTGGAGCTCTCGCGTATCTTTTGATTCAACAATAGGAGAATATTACTCTCATTCTTCTTCAAATTCGACTGTTGTAGAAGATGTAAATAACCATTCTGATTGTATTAATAAGCTGTAGGAATCATCATTCATTCATTCATTCGTTATTTTTATTTTGGCTGTTTAATAGTCTTTAAATAGTATATACCCTTTCCATTTAAATAAATAAATAAATAAAACATTTCCATATACTTTATTCCAATGATTAAAGTTTTGGTCTGTTGGTAGTTTTAGCTGCTACCATTAATATGAATATATCAACAGTATTCCCCCCAATTGCATATGGAACCTCGTCTGTATCATAAAGTGCGATTTTACTAAATAGCTCATCTGTGGGAACATTCATACGTCAAGGGAAAAAATACAACATCAAGAAAAATCAAACAAGTAACTGTAAACGGAGTGATATGATTGATATATGCACTATATTTTATTTGGATAAAGAATCAAATAATAAGAAGAGGGGTATTGAATATACATTAGAAACATAAAGGGAATATTATAACGAACTGTAATATTTAAATGTTTTCAAGGGGATGAGTGGAAGAGGTTTTTTTTAGTAAATATATTATAATAGCCTCCATTTTTAATATGTCGATAACCATAGATATCAGCCGCGCCGTCAAATTCAAGTATATCTGTTGTATCCTTGTTGCCTATGTAGGTAGTAAGAGGGATGGGGATGTCCAGTGCAGGATTGTTATAGATTGGAGGAGGACCATACATAAATGGTGGTAGCTTCGAGGATAAACCGTTTGTCATGATTTTCCTCTGTCTGTTGGTGAGCTTCTTCCCATCATTCATTTGGGAGTGTAGTTCAGTCACTTTTTGTTTGATCACAGTACCAATAGAGTGTGCATACTTCTTTACATATACTTGGTCGACTTCTCTCTTGTACTCCACGCAGTTACTGTTGCTTGTTTTTTTTTTTTTTGCTACTCGATGACTCCAAGTTTTCTATCTCTGCTGCAACCATATCTCTTGCCTTCCTTTTGCCAGCCTGTTTCATTTTTGTATTCAACGCGTCCTCACTTAAAGAATGTGATTGTTCATCCCAAAAACGATCTATTGTTTCTGTACTTGTCTTTGTGGGTTTTTTGATGGTGTTTAATAAGGCGGAAATGGGGCTTTTTTTTGTCTGTGAATCATCCATGTAAAATAAGTAAAGAGTCTCCAAGTCTTCAACTAGTTTCCTGTGTCCTGTCCTTCGATCAGTTTCAGGAGTTCTTTCAATGAGTTTTACAAGGTAGTCTACAATTGACCATTCACTGGGAAGTTTCTCTTGCCAATAATCTACAATAAAATGAGTTTTAAAAAAATATTATTCGCGATATTAGACCAATATTACCATAGAGAAAAAGCTTATCTTGGATGGCTTCCATTTTTACTATTGAATATAGAAAAAGACGATAAAGATAGGATATTATTACATAGACTACATTTTTCACGACAAATGGCATTAGAATAACGTCATTTAGAAAATAAAGCACCCGCCATGAGCTTGATATATGTCTTACCTTCTGTTAAGAACAAATC
>VCJM01000067.1:33672-45909 GCA_024139495.1 Backusella sp. ASU-2019c | reverse complement strand
AAAAAAAAAAAAAAAAAAAAAAAAAAAAAAAAAAAAAAAAAAAAAAAAAAAAAAAAAACAAATACCTGAATCTTCTTTTTTTCTATAAAGGCATTATTGCTTGAGGGTGACTTTTTTGCAGCTTCTTTTACAGGAGATATCAGGGGATCGAATTCAGCCAAGTCTCGATTTGCCTTTCCATTAGTGGTAGTAGTAGTGGCAGGCGGTTGAATTTTTGAGAGTCTAGCAATAGAAGTTTGTCGTATTCGTCTCCTACTTGGAGAAGAAGGAGGGGTTGGATTCATCTGAACAGGCGGTGTCACTTGTCTCTGGCCACTGTTAGTCAAATGGTCTAGTGAGGTCTGGGTTTGAAGTGGTGGACGACGGGGTGTGGGAAGTCTAGTAGGCATGATCTTTGCTGGCTGCTGCTGCTTTTCGGCACGTGTCGTAATGTGTTTGATAGGATCCATTTTAAGCATCGACTGATGGTGATCCTGCAAGTTTTCATATTCACTACAAGTGACCATTACAGAACACGCACGTTGTTGCTCTGGTTCCGTTTTCTGCCAAATATTTATAGATTGATCAGCCGTATTGGGTTGAAGTGCAGGTATATCCGTCATATCCAAAAGGTTGACAGACTCTCTTCTTTTTTCTCCACTGCAAGTGTTTGTTTTTTCATGATCTTCATTTGTGCTGTTACTTTCAATCGACATCATATCTTCAATCTAATCTTTAAAATCAATTGTCGTTTGCCAAAGTAAAAGAATGAACAGGCTAAATTATTTACAAAATAAAAGAAAAAGAAATACAGTTCTATTCAACCTATGTTATTTTAAAAAAGTATTGTTATTAACCGAAATAGTTCCTTTAACACCTTTTACTATCTAAACTTACTTTTTTATTTTCGTTCTTTATATATAAAAGCAGAAAAAAGAAAAGTGAAAAGAAGAGTTGAAGAGCCTAGAAAAGAGATAATGAAATAAGAAGAAAAAAAAAAGAGGATCCTTGCTAGCAAATCGTGGGGTCGGAATGGCAATAAAATGTCTTTTTTTTAAGCACCCAGCATCAAAAAAAAAACTCCATATTTGAGTCACACCAAATGAGTATAACCATTTTTAGAAGTTACAGAACTTCAAGAAAATATTAGAGTGTGAATCACAATGTTGCCAAGTTCAAGCTGCTAAGTGAGAAACCTTTACATCATCACTAATATATTTAGTTAAAGTGTACTATCATACTATTGTAATACTGTTCTATGATACAGAACAATCCTGAATTACTTCAATTGTAATGAAATAAATCATCCATCGCTAATATCTTTGTTTTAGAAATTTGTCATTTTTGCTAAGCTGATTGAAATTATTAGTTGTAAACCTGAACCCTTTTAAAGAATAATTCCATCCAATAAAATGCAATAGCGCATGTTTTTTTTTAAATATGTAATTGGTTGACTTTGCTTGAAAAACACAATAAAGTGTATTGACAAATACACTTTTATTAATATAGAAAGGAAGGAAGTGGAGGGGAAGAATTGTTAAAAAGAGCAATAGGTAATGAATGAATAAATAATGTCTTGTTAAATCGTGCGTTACTTCTGCAAAGCAGCTGATTTGCAATCCTAAAATATTCGCATGTCATAACTATTAAATAGTTCTTTTCATATCAGGCAAACTAATCATGTGCTTATTATTGAAAAGCTATCCCCATGAGGCATAAGTGCAGCGTACAACCTTTTATTTTTTATTTTTGGTAAATGAATGAAAGAGTAGAACAACTAAACAGTCACTATTCATATTTTCTTACATTATGCTCATTTTTACCTACTGTTTATATATGGTAGGATTACCTTTTTTATCCGAATTAACAGCACATGCTAATATCATTTAGAAGTGCTGTGTAATATATTTTGGGTTCCACCGTTAAATCGAATAGTGGTAGTAGTGTTAACGCTGGGATACGAAATATACCTCTTAAGTCTACCCTTGATTCGAATTCCTTTAAATCAAGCGCTTTACATGTGTACTTCTTTTGTTTTGGGATAAAGGGAGGTAAGTTGAGTGAAAGGGGGAGGAGAGTCAGTGATTATGGATGAATAATAGTGTTTCATATTTTCGTTAGCAAATCATTTTACCACTTTGTGGTTTTTATGCTTATGATGTTTTTGAAATACTTTATTTTTTCTTCATATGTTGTCTTGATGGTCTGACCATAGAAATTGGATATCGTCATGAAAAAAGTGATAGATGCTTACGTTATTTATCAAAAGGTATCGGCCACTGTAAATATTAGGTTATCTATAGACAATTCAATTCTCCTTGTGGATTGTCTAAAAGCACTTGTTGATTTTTATTTTCATTCTGATTGCTCGTGAATGAGAACTTGGAAAAAGAATTAAAATTCGCTTTTTTCCAATTCGTAAATTCCGAAACCCAATGCGGCTTGTGAACGCCCATATTTCCTTTTGTGATACATGGTTGCCATGGCAACCCAACGCTAATTCAATTGGATAATTATTCGGAAGCCCGAACATTTTTTTTTTTTTTATTTATTTATTTTTTATGTGGAACCCACTGCGGTAAATCTTACATTTCTCTTTTCTTGTAACTGAACCTTTTTTTTTGTCAAAATAAAAAAAGAGAAAACAAGAAACAAAAAGATGTCACAAGCTGAATACGAAGAAGATGATACAGGACCTTTGCTTATTTCAAAATTGGAGGTATGATTAATTCTTAATACTAACCACAAAGATAAAACGTACTTAATGGTTTCAAAATTAGGAAAATGGTATCTCCAGTACAGATATTAAGAAATTGAAGGACGCTGGTTTTTTTACAGTTGAATCCATTGCGTATGCTGCCAAGAAGCAATTGCTTGCCATCAAAGGAATATCCGAAACAAAAGCAGAGAAACTGCTGACTGAAGGTACGGACAACAATAAGAAGGTCTAACATTCTTGAATAACAACACATATTAACTGCTTTTTTGAATGCAGCTGCCAAAGTCGTTAATTTGGGGTTCACTACAGCCATGGATGTTCACAATCGACGACAAGAAATCATTCAAATCACGACAGGATCTAAGGATCTAGACAGAGCGTTAGGAGGTAATTTTTTGAGAAAAAAAAAAAAAAAGAATGTCAAAAACTAATTCACATTTAAAAGGTGGAATTGAAACTGGCTCTATTACAGAGATCTTTGGTGAATTCAGAACAGGAAAGAGTCAGCTATGTCACATGTTGGCTGTTACTGGTCAACTGCCTATATCAATGGGAGGAGGACAAGGCAAATGTTTATTTATTGACAGCGAAAGTACGTTTCGACCCAACCGTATTCTATCTATTGCGCAACGATTTTCTTTGGAAGGAGGCGAGACGTTAGACAATATTGCGTACGCACGTGCTTACAACACAGACCACCAAAGTGCGCTCTTGATCCAAGCAGCTGCTATGATGTCAGAAGCCCGTTTCTCGGTGTTGATTGTAGATTCGGCCATGGCATTGTATCGTACGGATTATGCTGGTCGTGGTGAGTTGGCTGCTCGACAAACACACTTGGCACAGTTTCTACGCCAGCTTCAGCGATTAGCAGACGAGTTTGGTGTGGCAGTGGTGATTACAAACCAAGTGGTTGCGCAAGTGGATGGTGGCGCCTCTATGTTTAACCCTGATCCAAAGAAACCTGCTGGCGGAAATATCATTGCTCACGCTTCATGCACACGTTTATATCTTCGCAAGGGAAGAGCAGAGAACCGCATTTGCAAAATTTACGATTCACCTTGTCTACCCGAAACAGAATGCACATTTGCTATTATGGAGGATGGTATTGCCGATGCTACTGAGTAAAAATAAAATTAAAAAAAGAAGAACAATAAGAAGAACAAAAAAAAAAAGCTTTTATTGAATCCATTCCCCTTCTTTCTTTCTTTGACTTTCTGTACATGCCCTCATATAATTTAATTTAAATATTCCTTCTTCTTGGCTCTTTATTTCCGTTTTATTTCTTACTAAACACATATCCACTTTCTTTACAATGTCATAAATCATGGTTTTGTTTATTATTCGAACTTCCATCTCACCCTTTCTATCATCCCCCTTTATTAATGAATAATAAATAAATAAACAAACAAACAGATAAGTAGATTGCTACTACTTATTTGTTACAAAGTAGCATTTGTTTATAACGAGTCAAATATGAATAAACAAGTTGCATATAAAAAAAACAGGGGATCCTCTCATTTATTTATTTGTTTGATGATGATCATCAATGTATGTCTGGCAACTGCTTGCCTTATTCGATTCTATATTCCTTTGAAACAAAACATGATCGAAGGTGTATTTTATTTACTCAAAATACTCATCCAGCTGGTGCCTCATAGCCAAGAGCCAGTAGTAAAATAGACGAAATATTTTTAAGTGTGCTTTCATTCGTTAAACATCATATTCCCCAAATTGAAATGACCAAATTTGTAAAGAAAAAAAAATCGAGGCCATTTGTCTTCTGAGCAAAAAATGGATATCCAGCCCTACTGTTAATGTTAATGAGATAAGTGTCTATTCGAAACACTACGATGACACTATAATTATAAAAATCTAAGCATTGCTTCAAGTGAGCTATCAGACTCATCCGTAGGCTTCTCTTTCAAGAAACCAGCCTTGTCATTATTATAAAATACAATCCTACCTGTACATCTCAATGTTTTCTCTAACTAAGCTCAATCATAACATTATCAAAATTACAAATATTTAATATAGAATCAAACTAAAAAGGTGAACAATTCGTACATGTTTAACTCCATATCATCCGTACTAAAAGCACTTTCACCGATGACTTTCCACATAGAAACATCAATTCTATAGCTAATTATAAAAACTGAATTAACCGATAAATGATAAGGACACAAGAGGTACAAAACGCTACAAAAATACTGTTTATTTATATCTTATGCATACTCTATATTTTCGTTTGAGCAAAGAGATGAGAGAAAAGGTTCCTTTTATTTGTTACACCCAATTACTTAATATATCCACGAAGGATGAAAAAAGGGGTAATGTGTTTAGTATTTTCTTTGTATACTTGAACAATGAGTAACCATCAAGTTACCAATAGACTTATAAGTATTAAAATATCCGTTCCATAGTAGTAAAAGGATGACATTCTGAAAGCTGAAAGCATTCTTTAAAATACACAAAATCTCCGAATCTTCGATTTGCTACTCATTGTCCTATGAAACTAGAGCTATATATAATTTTCATTGTACGTCTGGTTAGAAGGTGTTTCTAGTTCTTTTCAATAAAACAATTACTGCTAGTGGTTTTTTTATTTTACTGGTTCAAGTTTTAATAGAACTGTTCTAACGACTCTGCTATAAGTTTCATTATATAACTGTCGTAATTTTCTATTGCTGCTTTTATCTCCTTTTCTCTAATATACATATATACGTGCTATATACATTCTTCTTTATAACAACACACAATTAATAATATATGCTAGCAGCTTCGCAATCTACGAGAAAGTTTGAACGCTTCTATAAGAAAAAGTCCAAACCACAAGAAAGTGTCTCACTTGATGATTTAGCATGTCTTGTTAGGCGTCTATCGGTTCAAGTGGACGATTTGGAACATTGGATGGAAGAATCCAATCAAAAGACTGAAAATACTCCGGCCGCTCCAGTTACCCCTGCTGCCGCTACTACCATTTCATTATCTCAATCGAGCTCAAGTGAGAGTAGTCTTGACAATAAAAAGAGTACAAGTCAGCATATTGTCATTGATCCATGGGCATCGCATGTACCGCAAAACTATGGTGTCATTTTACAAAGACTAGAGGATATGGAAAGTCAGCAAAAGTGTCCCAATGAGTGCTGTGCATCTGTAGGTTCTGTCAGCTCGGCTGATGGTGTACCCTGGCCCGAACCGATCGAACCATTTCGACCATCCCCTTCCTACCTGGATGGACATCATCATGAAAATATCCACGAAATACTTGATATACATTATACCCATTGGTGCACATTAATGCGCTGTTTACCATTAATGGACCCTGTTACAAGTGTACATGTCAAGACGGTCGGATTATATGCAATGCGAGAGATTCTCAAGACAAAGGCAAATCAAAGAAGAGAAGATATGATACACCCAGCTTCGACAACTAGACTTAGAGATTCGTTAAGTTATCTTAGCATTCATGATAAACACAGGTACACTCCAGATTGGTCCAGCCCTGTTCCACCAGGGATTCGGGAATCTGAGACAAAAATAGCTATTGAAACAGAGCCATCAACACCACCGCCTGTGCCACCCAAAATGTCCAGCACAGAAACAACAACAACACCAACACCATCCAGTTTTCCCTCGCCAAATATGAAAAAGGGTACCAAAAAGAAGATTCAAAAGTGGTTGCAATTAAAGAAGAATCGAAAAATACATAGCGAAATCAGCTCAGGAAAGTTGAGCTCCTTAATATTCTGAGCTTCTTTTGCAACATCCGGTTTTTTTCTTTATTAATGTTTCGTAAGATCTTTATTTTTAAAATCAATAAAAAATACCATTAAATGGAAATAGCTTTATATGTATTTTTGTGCGTGTGATTTGGGCAAGGATGCTTCAATAACTTGGTCAAAGTAGTTAGAAACTTGGTAATGTTATGTGTGCCTTATAATGGTTGTCTTCAAGACATTTGTGCTCAATTTTTAAACAATGTAATAATGATCATGGCTGACATTAATTTAAAGGGGCCTTATGACCAAAAAAAAAATACTTCTTTTTAAGGAAACTTGAGAATAGTTTATGATAGCACTTTACTTTGATTATGGTTGTAATGGAAGTGGATACAGTCATCATTACAGATGTTGTGACTCTATTTTTCGTCAAGCCACACTATCGGGGATATAACAAGATGCAGCGAATCGATGTAAATGGTTGCCGTTTTTTTTTTTCTTTTCTCCCCTTTAATCCATTTTTTTTTCTTTCCTTTTCTTTTCTGCGAGACACATTGATTGTTGATAAAAACTCTTAAGTTTCCCACATTATTTTTATTCAAGATAAATAAACACATTTTTATACACATAAAGAATACAGAAGCCAAAAGAAACTTGAATTATATATTTGAATAAAGTAAAGTATGGATAGAAACAATATCATGGACTCTTACGAATCCAGCGAAAATGCCTTAATGGATTCCTTTAAGGCCGCAGCCCTTAAAGTAACGACACTATATAAAGATTCACTAGTACAGAATCGAAAAGCTTATGCATCAGGTTATCAACAAGCTTTACAAGACCTGTTTGAGCTTATTAGCACACAGCCTGAAAATGGATACATGCCCGTACAAGATATTTTACAATTTGCTCGACAAAAAAACAACCAACTCAATGAAGAGATGATGATGTCTTCTGGATCCTCCTCCTCATCTACCTCTTTTAATACCAACAACAACAGGCCACCTAATCCAAATACTTGTGCTGATGGCGAAGATCCGCAGCTACAGCAGCAAAAAATGATCGCCAATCCTTTCCAAATAGATCCACATGCTCAATTCACATTTGCTCATGCCGTTCCTGCTATGCGAAACAATATGGAGTGGGACACTTCCACCATCTTTAGCGAAAACTTGAAGCGTAGAATGCCAAACGAGCTCTCCTTCATGGGACGATCCTTCAATATAGATAGCAACACTTACGAACCTCCATTCAAGCGAAAGTCAAGACGTGAAGATTTACCATAATCTTGTTCTTAACTTAATATTTTTCTTTTTACCTACTTGCTTTACATTCTTCCCATGTATGTTTTTTTCTTTTTTAAAAACGAACATTGTAACATCATCCCTTTTTTACCTCATTTATATATTTATATACATAATTTGCCTGCTTTGTAAACCTTTTATTTTTATTATTTTGCGTTTTGGAGATACATACATAAAAACAAAGAATTAAAACCATCAATATTTTTTTTTCATGTGGAAATACATTTTTCCGTTTCTTTTTTTTATCACAAATTTATCTATAATTTAAAGTGTCTGCAAGTGAATTAACATAGGCCTGGATATTTTGACGAATCTCAGGGACTGTGCCAGGAATTCCATAGTTTTCTTTAATCAACCGATTTTCATCAATTGTCACGATACCTTTTCCTTTTTTCTCACAAAGTACAGAAGCACCCATACTAGTTGCACCAACATGCATCGATCTTGCCTCTTTGATTTTGCCTTGTGTAATGTTAAGGTCGTCTTCAGGTAACCACACGGTTGGAGCATCGGAATACGTCGAGGGGTGCATGTAGGCCTGAGCGGAATAAAGCGACTTTATTGTCGATACTACCATTGGATCATCGACATTTAACTTGTTATTAGATGATGCTCTTGCTGACTCTAAACGGTCTAAAAGTATTTGGCGTGCATGATAAGCTTCAATGGGTGTTTTTGAATGAAGGGAGCTGTAGGTGGGACTTCTTTCCATCTTTCTACGTTCTCCTTCAATGATGGATTCTTCGTCGCTCAAAATACTATCGCTTTGTTCTTGGTCTGTTCCGCCATCAGAACCAGTAGCATTGTTATTGTTATCTAATTCAGTAAGGTTGGTGTCCTCAGAAATTAAACTATCACCACCAATGGTTTGCTTACCATTTTCGTTTGCTTTAATATGAATAACGTTATTTTCTTCTTCGGCCGAAATGGTTCGGGTCAGTGCAGGGTCATTGTTATCCAAAAGGGAAATCGGCAAATATTTAAAAAGAGGCTGGTAAGCTCTTTCATAGTAGGCAAGCACAAAGATAGTTACGATAAATGTAATGACCATCAGGACTAATTGTCCTTTAGCATCCCTTCGAATGGCAAACAAACCAATCAAAGTCAATTCAGAAGTAAATAGACCAACGTAAACATGACGAATTGCTTTGGGATATGCACGCCCTCCAGTCTCGAAATCAAGTTCATAAACGTATAAAAACTGATAGAGCATCACAAAGTATTGAAGTGCGAAATACAGAATAATGAACGGTAAGATCAATGGTGCAATGACCGCATATTCGAGGCCTAAAACAAAAATAACAGTATGGCTAGGTATTAGAGTACCTATATAAACGTTTGGACAAAGGCGTTTTTGGTTGTACAGATCTCTGGGAGTTGTTGAAAAGAATGGACTTAAGAACGAAAATAAAAGAGGAACTATCTGAAGCATTGCTTGTCCTGATTGATTTGTTGCCTGGAGCATGACAAAGGTAATAAAGAAAGTGGATGCCTGAGGTAGTTTGGATGACAGGGTTGTGATGATATCAAGTGGATTTTGTACTAGACTGAGAATATTGGCAATACCACCTGAAATGGTAGAGACCAGGACAACATCGACAAACTTTTAATAAAGAAAAAAAAAATGATAAAAAATATTGATTAATTGCTATACAAAACAAGTAGCAACATAATTGTACAAAACTAGCACTTTACCTGGAAAAAGAAAAATTTATGCAAGACGGATAGCTCCACAAAGGATTTCTGCGGGATTCCCTCATTTTTTGTTAAAAATGAAAAAATCACGGGTACAAGCGAGACTAAAATGGCTAGTGCAACAGCTGGAAGAATACCTTGGATAATACCAACCACAGTTGGACCAAGGTTATTGATGGCGGATAGAGGGGGAAATATCTCACTGAGCGTCTTTAGATTAGCAAGAAACTGCACAAAAACGACTTTTTACATAATAATAATCAAAATGAATTGTCAATCCCATATATGGCTTATTCTTGTTTTCGTTTTTAATTACCTGGAATAGCCCAAAAGATAACAATTGCACAGGTGATAACAATACTAACAAACTTTCTGATAAGTCTCTCGAACGAATGAATTCTCATATTTTCCCAAATAACATCTGAGGGAGCAACTTGGATCGCACGTGGAGCCATTGTCATTGCTTTCCCATCCGTCAAGCACTGGGCTGCCATATGAGCGGCGACCTGATGATTGAATTCTATAAAGGCTGAATTAATATGCTGAAAGTTAATTGATTCGACTTGTTGCTTCTGTTGCTCCTCTATCGATTGGTTTAGATCCTTAATCTTGTTCATGTAAAACTCGATAGAGTCGACCTTGTGACCGATACAAGGAAGCGGAATTGGAAAAGAGCTCTCACGATGCATTGGCCGAAATTTTTCAGGAATTCCATCTCGCGCTTCAACCTCTGCATCCACATCAACTTTGTTTGCCTTTTTCTTTTTATACTGGTCCTTGTAGCTAGCCAAAATTGCCTTGGTGATGGTTGTTTCCAAGCTATACACTGCATTCTCACGTTCTGTTACAAGTTTGGGCAAGTCGTCCAAGTGACGATTGATCCAGATGCGACGTACTCCGCCAGGATATTTACTAAAGATGCGTGTGAGTTCGGCAGGATGGTTGGCTTCTTCAGGAATTGAAGGCACATAGATTGTTCGCGCGGTAATAGTGGATGCATAGGCTGGACTAAGTAAATACTCTCGTCTTAAGTGTATATAATTTAAAGTTCCCCGGTAAGTATAGATCATTGTAGATACTAAGGGTTTTAGTTAATTATCGTATTTCTTATTTCTTGGCATATTATTTTTAGTGAAAAAAAAAGTATATATATTGACTGTACCAAATAGTATGATTGCTAACAAACAATGAGCCCATGTACGATTATCGCTAATGACGTTTCCCATAGTATAACGGTTCAGACCAAAGGAGTTGCCTTGATCAATGATATTAATAGGAAAGAGAATGGGTATGGAAAGTATAGAGAACCCAAAAAACAAGAATATCCCCATTCGAAGAAACTTTAATATCATAAAACGGTCAAGGCCCATAATTCGAATCAGATCTTCATCTTTCACTGTAAATATTTTAAACATCCATTTAATATGTCCATGTGGTAAAGGAGGTGGTCTATGTCTGTATATATGATACATGTGTTAATATTATATCAAAAACTGTTATTTATTTATTAAAACGTTACTCTTTTAAGACACCAAAAGATCTTGGTGAGAATGTTAAAGGATTTGACGTTCTGAAAAGATTGAATAAACCAAAGAAAAATACACCTAGTGCAGCATTGAACCAAAGAGCAGAAACAAATGTACTTATTGAATTATCACTATTTTAATCATGGTGATGATCAGTATATATGTATTGTGCAAGGTCACGTTTAAAATCAAGCCTTACACTGGTTGCTCCATATTGATTTTCTTTTATATTAAAGAATTAAATATTAAATTAAGAATAATAAACTATACTAATAATGCTAGGGAAATAATAATGGTGATGATAATAAATATATGAATAACAAAAAATAACAAAAAGCAAAAAAAAAAAAAAATAACAAAAAAATGTCCAAAAAATGTACGAAATGAAGTATGTCTTAAAGCATAATGTGCAACACATGAATCTGATACCACACTAACAAAAAGATGAGGAAGACAAGTTACTCCGATCACCATTGATTTGGAACAGTTTTAATAGTAATGAAAGACTCACTACATATACGCTGGTGAGCGGCAATTGTTGTATTCAGGTAGTAATGATAATGAATCAAATGTTCTTTGTAAATGTTAAATTAATGCTATAGTATCCTGATAGATAATTGATTTAACTTGGTATATATGTGATATAAATAACATATCACAATGAAAATAAAAATAAAATAAAAAAATAGATTTTTCTAGCCTACTTTATTATTATTTGCTCAGGAAATACACATGGAACGAAATGGTAACTAAACAAACGAATAAAAATAACCGAGACATATAGTTGCTTTTTATTGTTGTCAACGGCGAGAAAACATATGGTCTTTAACAATGTGTTAATGAGCCCTTGATATCACTATGAACAATACTAAATGATTCATGACCATTAGTAGATAATTGATATTTTTCTGTCAGTGCATGCCATTGCTCTTGCATTACATCTTCAAAGCGGGTGAGTTTAAATACTCGATCCATATGAGGTTCCAGAGTTGCGATGGTATAGTCTTTGTTTTCAGGCTATTCATTTAAAACTGACATCAGTATATGTCAACTTATGACTTTTGGCATTAAACTTACTATATTACTGACTTCTTTGTCATCAAGAATACTAAATGAGCTTCTACAGCTTCCAGAATTACTACTTCCAATAGATGAAATGGTAGTCACGTTTGTGTCAGATATATTATTATGTAGTAATTCTGGTGGTTGCAAAGTTTCATGTTTGACATTAACCTGAATTTTGGTAATACTCGTCATTTTAATATGCTCGCATATATAAATAGTTTTTTAAGATT
>VCJM01000660.1:129434-143332 GCA_024139495.1 Backusella sp. ASU-2019c | reverse complement strand
AAAAAAAAAAACAATTTTCAAAGCTACCTTGATCAGTTAGAATGGTTGAAATCCTCCATCTGCGGTGAATTAGATCGACTGATAACTGCCCGTGAGCATTAATAAACTGGAGAATGTCATGCCTACAAGGTAATCTCCAGACTTTGGAGTAACAAGCGCATTCTTCTTCTAACGTTCCATCGTTTCTCATACTCAACCCTTTTACCAGTTGATTTTTTATTTTTCGAAGTGCGAAGCTGGTGATTTTGGTATATAACGGCCTTATCATTGCTTCAGTAGTGGCATCAAGGGAGAAAATTGGCTTTGTCAAACTTTCTTTTTCTATCATGTATTTTCTATATTCTTCCTATTGATATCAAATACAAAGCGTCAGGATCCACTTATTTTTTTAACAAAAAAGAAAAAAAAGGTCATGATAGTGTAGATGTTTCTAACTTACTCGAATTTCATACCACTCAAGAACTTTTTCTGTAACAGTTGCCATTTTGTCCCGAACACTTAAATTACGAGATTTCATAGCTGAATGAGTCCCTTCTACCCTGTTTGTTGACCTGTTTTTCATGTGAAAATAATTATTTGCAAATGTTCCAACCCAGCGCTCTTGATCATCCAGCATACTTTATATGCAATATCATGCATTAAATATATAAATACCAATTCCTTTACATTCTATTACTCATTGATTACTTACGAATTAAAATATCTGATCAAATACTCTCGCCCATTAGTGCCATTCTTCATTTGAAGTAGATCTTCTTTGTTCAAAAACTCGAGGTACTTTTTTTTAGCCTTTTTAAACATATTTTGCGATACACATGAACATGCTAACTCGTAAATTAAACCTCTTTGCTCCTTAATGTAATTTTGTCTTTCTACGTCTGCAAAATACATGTAGAATGTTTCAGAATTAGTATTTATGATAATTACTATATTTTGATCCTAAACAATTAATCTGGAAATAGAGTTTTGTATACCTGATAGCTTCGAGTTAACATGTAACAAAAACTTTTCTTCAAAATTTCTCGCCACATGTACATAGCATAGTAAATTTCCGGATTCAGGGAAAACCTCTTTCAATGACTTTCGTAGGGCAGCATCATTATCTGTTATAAAAACATTTGGGAGTTCGTTGCCTGTTTCTTCCAAATAGTCCGTTGGCCAAACGACGTCACGAAGCTGACGTAAGGCCCAGGTGTAATTAGCTGCAGTCTCTCTTTCCATCCATACTCCAGCAACTGGGATTATCACCGTCTGCTTAGGTTTTTCTCTGCTTGGAATTGTACCAGAAATAACAATGTTAAGCAATACATACTTATGGGTATTCGTTTTATATGTAGCGTCAAGAATAACACACTCTGGAAACTTCCGCAATTCTTCTATCCCATGATCATGAGCAAAAAATACTCCAGATATAACGTTATCTGTCTCTCTTGTTTGGTATCTGATGTTATATGATTGTCGCTGCAAATTGATTATGAATGAGCTCATATCTGATTCCTTTTTGAGCTGCTGTATATTCTCCAAGTCTTTTTTTATCAAGTTTGTGACGCCCACCATTCTCATTATCTATTGAAAGATGTAGGCATTAATAATTGGTTAACAGTATGTCAAATATATGATCTTTAATGTCTTACTTCCAACATCTCTATCGGTTTATGTTTTTCCAACAGTTTCACTGCCATTTCAAAGTGATGAGCATCCAAGCGACGGTTGACGGCATATGTTCTTCTGTCCCTTGAAATACGATGGTCATTATGTATGGAATTAGAAAAGTATATTGTTACTTTTCCCGTGGTCTTCGATCTTGATGCTTTTATCTGACATTTGCAACCCAACTTCGATGTGATTTTTGTACGCTTTGATGTACCACCACTGCCGTCTTGGTCAGATTTTTCTATTGTCCGGTTGATGTTTGTTAAATCACCTCTCTTGGCTGCCCTGTAATCCCCGCCATGTTTACATATCATAGTTATTGATTGCTGCTTTTTTTTTGATGTACCCGTTGTCATTGGGCAGTTGTATTTCTCCCCGAAATCGATTACACAGTCTCTCAGATCGTCGATATTGTCAAACTCACAATCAACAGCAAATTTCTGTTCAAAATCTTCTGCCATCTGTTTTCTAAAATCTACATTATCTTCATCTAATTGTGTGATTAAGTTACCGTTGTTCGCTTTTAAAGCCAAGTTTATATTTGGATGGGTTACTACAGAAGTGGGCTTTGCTGCTTGAGGAAACCCAGTCTCAACTATACCATTTGATACATGGATATTTAAATATTATCAACAGTACGTGGGTGTTAGTAAAACTCACACGTGCAGTCCTTTCTTTTTTTTTTACTGTACCAATACTTTCATGATTGCAAACTGATTCAAGCTTTTGTGAGGATAGCTCTTCATCAGACAAACCAAGAATATCAATATCGTTGTCTAAAGTATTATCGTCGTTAGTTTCAAACCATTTTTCTTTCTTATTTGACTTACCAAGGAGATCATTTTGATAATTATCAGTAAGATCAATGTCGGAGCAAGAACTTTCACTCATGCTTCAAATTAACATACAAGCCTGCTTAAAAGAAACATATTAATAAAAACACGATAAAGAAAGAGATTATATACTTAAAAGTAATAATAATAATAATAATAATAATAATAAAGATCTATATTTGTATTATTATTATCATTTACTAAGCCCTGAACATGAGCATGCCTTTTCTATTTGATTGTGGCTAAAACCAAACTTCAAAATCGATCAAAAGTCAATAAAACCCCACAATTTGGAAACTTGTGACACATGTAGTAGAATTTTACTACAATGCCCAAACCAACAATTTAAAATATTATACAAGCCTCCCCATCGCCCACCAAGCCACTTTGGAGCGCGCCGTTGGAGCGCGCGTAGTATTCCCCTTTCAGTCAATACTCGGCGTTCCCAGACTCATTGAACCTCTGTTGTGTTGTGGATGTCAAATAAATATTTAATCGAGTAAGAAAAGGTAGTCTCAAAAAAGTTTGAAAATGCTGTGTATTTCATTTTGGCTTCGCAATGGAAAAGTATTTTACACGAAAGAACGAATAAATGCGTTATTTGAGTAACTCGTATTTGTTTGATGAAAGAAAAGAACGTAGTCGTATTATTCAAGTTTAAAAGATGAAAAAAATGAATACATTCATCCTGCTCGAATATCTTTGTCGAAAAAAGGAATAATTTCGATTTATTCGAATGCCTTGCTCGAACTTTTTTTTATTCGTTTTTTTTTGGTTTTTTCGAGGGCAACTTTGGAATATTTTCTATAATTCATGTTTTTCGTTTCTTCGTGCAGTGCCCATTACACCACGAGTAAATTCATGTTTTCATATTACTTGTACAAAAAGTATGAATGCTATTGATGTACTAATTCCCATTTAATATCGCGGCAATAATATATTGGTTTTTATTGTATTATTGGGTGACTTCCAAAACTGTGGAATAGAATAAAAACCCAAAGAAATTTTTTGTCAAGAATGTAATAATTTTATCCCTTACAATTCATGCTGATTTAACATGAAAATATGTGTAATTTTGGTACACCTTTATTTTATCTTTAAATAAAGCGAAAAAATCTAATAGTAGTGCGTTTTTTAGAAACAATATTTTTGAATTATAGATGCTAAAGTACCTTGGAATGTACTTTTTTGTGCTTTGATAGACTAAGAAAATGACTGTAAATGAGTGATAAAAATCGATTTTTCTATTCCAAAATCTGACGAGGGGGATGGAGGTACTCGTCAGATTTAGCAGAGGATGAATAGATTTGTGTGAGATTTGAGGAATAAAAAAAACCACTTCCGAATTTTATTTTATTATATTCTATTCTTGAGTTTTGGAAGTCACCCATTATATAAAAACAAAGGAGGCAATAAAAGAAAACACACAAATATACAATAATCATGAAGACAAAGGCTTATTATTATATCAACAGTTTATTTATTAAATGGTGTAAATGAACATATTTCATTTATCTCGTCAGTCAAAATTTCCCCGTTATTTCGAAAAGTCTTCACTTGTATTATAGTCACCAAAATGCTAGTAACCAGCTAGTCACCATGTGGGTGCTCATAATCATCATCCCGAATATCATTCCCATACTAACGCAATCATCAAAAGGTCTCGAGCAAACATCATCATCCCCACCATCATCAACAAATAATATAAATAGAGAATGTATCCCAACTTCAAAATTATCTTCATCTGATGTATTATCATTAAAATTATATCTTTAAATCATATCTCAAACATTACTTTATTCTTTTATACACTGCCTTATTATCTTCCTTGTTAAATAAATAAATATATACTATATATATGTAAATATATTTATGTTACCTGTCTACTTAACCTGTCCTGTCTTAACCTGACTTGGTAAAGTATTCATACTTGTCTGTCCATTCAGATCATATTATCTCGCTTGAATCGGTGTACGATGCACGACAGGCTGGCCTTTTTACCGCCAGAAGTGATACCACCAAATATAGTAATCCACACCGATGCATCAGAAGAAGCACGGGGATTCCACTCGAAAGCAATTCAGACTTACGGGTTTTGGTCGAAGGAAGAAAAAGAGCAGTCCATCAATGTGAGAGAACTGAAAGCAATTTTATTTGTCCTTCAACTTCATGCCGAAAAGTTCCGAGGATCAACCATCAAGATGTATACCGACAACACGACAGCACTCAAATATGTGGTCAAGTCGGGAGGAGCAGCTTCAGTTTTTCTCCAGTATTCGACAGTAAAGATACAAGAACTATGCAATCAATTTCAATACAATTTTTTTTTACCAATCTTTCCGGGAGTGCAGAACTGCCAAGCAGATGCACTCAGTCGGAACATACTAATATACCATTATACGAATGGGCTCTACCGAAAAGATGGTTCCATCAGATAAAAACCAAATGGGGGAAGATAACAATAGACGCTTTTGCATCCAGAATCAATCACAAGACAAAGAAATATTGGAGTCTATTACCAGATCCTCAGGCAGCAGCAGTTGACGCATTCCAACAAACATGATCAAAGAAAGGGCTGTATTTATACCCTCCTTGGAAATTGATACCTTGGGTTCTCCATCATTTGAAACGATGCAAGGCGAAAGAAGTGATACTAGTAACACCTTACTGGCCCACTCAGCATTGGTTTCTGCTGCTACTTCAAGATATCAAGAACAATCCACTCCTCATGCCAATAACCAAGAGATATATATTAGCCGCCTAGAAGCTATAAAACAAGCTCAAAAAGCCCCAAAGAACAATCAGTATTATTTCAAGCTTTTTAGTGAACATACTACCAGTGCTCACATGTCCAATACAATTTTTTCAAATACGGAAAATCACACCACATTAACCCCTTCGTCTCCATCAATTATGATATTTTTCACTATTTTTTGTCCGCCAGTGTTACGAAAACAAACAAGAGGAATCAAGTCAAGAATAATAACAAACATCAAATCCCCACTCATGATTTGTATATAAATACCCCTCACTTTTCATCACAAAATCCCCATTCAATTTTTGAAGTAAATAGACTTATTGTTTGCTCCAAAATTTACAAATATCTCGTGCATGATTCTTTTCGTGTTTCAGTTTAATGTCAGAAGTTTTTTCAATGCCCTTCTTGGTAGTAGAAAAAAAGGGGGGAGAATACAAGAACTTCAGACCCATTTCACTTTCCCTCACCGAGCGCTTTCCAACCTTGGAGTGCCTGGAAATGTTCCAATCTTGGATAGCGTAATTTTTTTCCAGGGATGATAACTGTTGAATATAGACTTGTCATTGATAGTATCTACTTACTTGAACCTGGGCGCAAATGTTTTCGTATGGTAGGCGGTGTTTTAGTCAATGAAGGAAGTGCTAGCTGCGTTAGAAACCAATCGCAGTGGAGTGAGTATCATGACTAAAATGATTATTATTATGATGTACCATTCACTCTAACCAACTTTGTATGATATTATATTAAACATGTTAACAGCCCTTTATTGCAATAATATAAAGTTAAATATGAATAAAAATATGAATAATTTGGGGATTCTGGAGCTATTTGCAAATCTTGAGTAAAAACTCTTCCATGCCTTTCTCTAATGATTTATTTGCTGTGCTAACGTTAGATGATATGCTCTGCGCAATAGTACTGATGCCCTTGTCCTTTAACATTTGTGGTAGTTTGATGTTTGAGTCTGTTACCATCTGATCAATAATTGGCTTTAATTTTTTATCTTGGCAACCGTCTGCAAACAGTTCTTTCAGCTCATTGATATTTCTTTTGTTGTGAATGCACTCTTGAAGAAATTCAAAGTATATCGACACATCTTTACAAGAATTGTTGCTAGTGAATCCGAATCCTCCATCTACTAGTCTGTTGAGTGTGTATATGGTTGCTGGCTGTCGAGAAACCGATTGAAACAAATTGGCTCTGTAATATCCGTACGTTTGATGGTGGGTGAACTGAGATGTCAATTGTCTCACATTGGTTACATTGTGTTCAACTTCTGAGCCAGCAGTCTTTTCCAAATTATCGATATCTCTTTGGCGAAATAGTAATGTAGAGTTATTAAGGTTGCCAAGCTTTTCAAGTAATTGATTTGCTGCCGGTCCGAAATCCACACCAGCGGATTCCTGTGGGTAGGCCATCAGGCTCCCTGTGATGAGGATGTTGAATGATGCGAACCCCAACGTCAACTTTTTGATACTTTGTTTGGTACAGTAGAGTCTCGATTTTGGATACACCGAGTTTGGAAACTTTGCACAATTGGAAACACCATTTTTGATGGAAAAGGTAGCTGAAAACAATATTCCTGCTGTATAGCTTGGTTTTATTGGCTCTAACAGAAGCTTAAACACAGCTCCGGAAACTGGATACCCTATTTTGATCCACCTTTCTGTATCCAAAATCGAGACTCCACTGTATCCCCCTCTGTTATTAAGCATATATTCACTCCTTGGCATCTTCTGTTCTCCTCATCATAATCCTCCGGAAAACTTGTGGCTGACTTTTCAAAGTGCGGGTCAAATGAACCATTTCGACTGTAGATCTCAGTTGTTAAAATCATGAGGGTGAACTTATCCGATGATATCATGGCACCAGGAAATGCATCGACCACGCTGATCAGATATTTTTGATTTTCTAGTTTGCTCAGGAATTTCTCGTCAACTCTTGAATAGGGGCCGAATATCTCCATTAGCCTTGGATATGAACTATCCGCAATGTCTGCTTCAGTGGTAAAGACCCGTGGTTGGGGTTCACTGCTCTCGATATTGGTTATATTGGTGGTACCGAACAAATTGCTCTCTCTTATTCTGTTTGATAAAACCGGATAAAACACCCTGTTTTGTGCATTGCCATGTTCGACTTTCAGTTGTTCAAAATCAAAGCCACCGAGAATCCGTCCCGCTTTTTGCCTCTTGAACATAGAACCGTAGTCATGAAACAAGTCTTCAGAGCTTTCTTCTCTACTGTATCGATCATCAGCCTCTGTTGGGCCTTGTACTTTGCTAATGTTGTGGTTGCGATTCAAATGCTTTTTTAGACCGTCGAATCCTGGTTGTTTTTCGTTGCACATAATACAGGTGAAATTGCCTTCGCTATCAATTTTCATTTCTAGTGTTGCTGATAGATGGGTAAGAGTTAGTTAAAAATCCAAATAGAACGCACTGAAATAAAATAAAGCCAACTCACCACCATCAAGCTTGACTGTTGCGATTGTGTTATTGTGAAATGAGTAAAAATGCTTACGCTTGTCAGCATTGCTTTCGAATTTTTTTCCACATTCTTTGCACTCAAAATCTTCACTCTCTTCTTCTGTTTTTCTTTTTTTAGGCACGGTGAATAAGTGTTGCTTGAAAAATTAAATAAAATAAATAAAGTAAAGAAAATAAATAAATCAAAAAATAAAAAACAAAAACGCATTATCCTTTGGTAGTGAAAAAACACACGTCACAGCATTTGATATTTATAGAAATGTTTAATCGTAGTCGTGGCTTTTGACAACATTTTAGGAATTCAAAAGTATGTGAATATAAAACTGGTTTCACGACGTAGTCTTTGAAATACCAAGTCTAATTGAAATGGTACACACTGCATAATAAAAAGCCAATGGGCCCAGAGGATTTTTAATGCTGGAATTTTGAGTGCCATATTATTGGCCGACTGAACTTGAGAGAAACCAAACACAAAAGAACTGATATCAACAGCCGAAAAGGACAAATGTGGGACAAGCGGGATAACGATTGTTACCAAATTTAATATTTAAACGGACAAGAAATATACAGATGAGTATGATCTTCAAGTTATGTTTAACATGTGAGGTAGCAAACCAATAGATTCAGCATCAAGCTGGCCAACTCATTTTCGAGCCACTCGACAATAAACAGGGCCATCGCATGCGACGAGTGGTCATAAGCTTTGTAGTGCAGAACCAAAGGTGAACAAATGGTGGCCACGGGGAACCGGGGTGGGCGGTTTGTGGATCCAATGAGTGAAATCGAAGCTATTGAAGAGAAAACTGAAGATTGCTCAAATCAGGCCGAGTAAAAGCGTCAAAAGTGCGGGAGAAACTGTGAGCAAAGTATCCAAGGTGGTGTGCTGAGAAGCAAGAAATGTAATACATTTATCGGAGAGCACTCGCCCAGAAAAATTGCATCAGTCTAGTCAATCTTAATCCTTGCATTGGATACTCGTCCATAAGCATCAAGATGAAACTGTAATGATTCAAAAATCAGTGAATGATGATAAAAGCACACATACAGCACTAGCAAACGAATAGTTTTACAGGAGGTATAGGCGGTATGGATGCACCATGAAAAACCCCACGAATTATTCGGTAATTTGAAATTTTCTCTCGTTTTCTTGAAAAAGACAGTATTTTGTTAAACTCATTTCATGCACAGCATCCCTCTCCTTGGAGATATTTTACTTTATTCAAGTTTCCCCGATTTATTAAAAGTTTGAGTAACAGAACCACATGCAAAATGCAGTCGAGATAACTTTATTATCATATATCACCTTCTGCTGCTAATTTTAAGGTATAAATTCATCATAGAGTCACCAACACGAAAGAAGAACAAACCAAAAGAGAATGGAGACTCCTTATACTTTATATTTTGATAAGAAAATAACTTGTTGTAATGAAAATAAATTATATTCATAAATTGTAAATACTTTTGTTATTTTAGTAATAAATAAACTTGGTCTTTTTAGTAAGATTAAAACCGATCCCATTTTTTGTTTTTGCTCTTCTATTTATTAACTGTGAGGAGAAAAGACAAACCCAACAAATCAAGTAGTAAATAAAATAAGGATCGATTTATTTTGAGTATAATACATAAATATCTTTTTTTATTTAAAAAAAGATAAAAAGATAAAAAGATAAAAAGGGAGGTTAAAAAAAGGTCGATAATTGCATAAATAAAACCATTTGTACAGCAAAACAAACGTCTCCTTAAAGCTTATTTATAAAGTTATTTAGCCCCCTTTTTTCCAACAGATCAATCCAAATAGATATAAACAAAGGTTTGATATGACATGATATTAATATTTTTAGTGGTGAAAAAAAGTAAAAATAAAATAATAATGAGCTTCTATTATTAAATATTAAAAAGAAAGGAAAAAAAGGGTCATCTCCGGGACTGAATATGTATGAAATAAAGTGAAAAATGTGTGTGTGTGTGTGTGTGTGTGTGTGTGTGTGTGAAAATTGTGCAGGAGTGTAATTAAAGTGATTGAGCGTGTGCGTAATTGTTGGTTGCGCGTAGTTGTGTATTTACAGCAAAAAAAAAAACGAATGAAAATGTATAAAGTGCGACTAGTTATCATTTATAATTAGGAATCACCAAACTGAAGGTTTGACAGAATTAGGGTGTGGGTTAAAAGTAGTTTGTACTGGTGTGGTATGAGTTGATGATGAAGAATGGTATACCATGGGCATGGAAGAGGTGTTTGGCATAGTTGAGTTTGGCATAGGCGAATAATGTGCTGCACTATTTGCTGGTGGTAAAGAACTGAGAGAGTCAAAAACAGAATTGTTTGATTTTGAATTATCGAAAATAATCTGACCAAACAAAGCAGAGTCGTAGAGAAATTCGCAGCTGTTAAAGTCAATATCAGAATTCATTCCAGCATGTGGGGCATTCGCTGGGAATGGGTCGGAAAACACTGTGCCGGTTGATTGAGGATGGTGTTGTGCTTGACTTTGAGCAACTATATTAGCCTGGAAATAAGGGTGTGAAATAGGAACATTGGTATCAGTAGTGGAAACAGAAGCCACAGAGGCAACACTTTCGCTCACCTGTGGGCTAGCAGTCAAGTTTGACTGTGACATGCTTCGGTTATTCGCTGAGCAACTTCCAGAGGATGCTTTCTTAGCTTCCTGATAAGCTTGTTGTTCCTGAACATCATACAATCTACTATGAGCTGCCAACATATCACGCGTGGTTTCTGCTAATCTTTCACTCATGGGCCAATATGGTCTTAGTAACTAAGTGAATAATAATAATAACAAGGTGTCATTCATTTTAAACATTCCTAACTGATAAAAATGAAAATGATGATGATGAATTTACCTCCAAGGTATCAAATAAAACGGCAAGACCTTCACTACTCTTTCTGTAAGATTGGGGATCAGATGAGAATGCAGATGTCATCAAAACGGTTGCGAATATATATGCGCAGTATCCTGTGTAAGGTAAAACGTTACATCCGCAAACATCACGAAGCACTTTGAAGAGAAGGATGGCAGGATCAATATTATCTTTACAGATGCTGATGCTGGTTTGTATACGTTCATAAAGATCGCTGTCGAGTTCTATTTTTGTCAGCTCACTGTAGGCAAGACTTCCTCTGTGCAAGACTAAAAGAGAGGCCAAATACATTGTATGGGAACACAACCAAAAGTTGAGGTAATTTTGACAAGCTGTTTCTTTGTACATTTCCAATTTCTCTAGAGAAAATGCATAGTGATCAGGAAGTCTACTTCGCCAAGCTTTCAACATATTGTCCAATTCACCAAAGTCTGATATGGGTGGCCAAGTAACAGAGGAATTATCTTGTCTTGCTCTTCCGATGCATTTGCTAACTTCACCAAAAAGCTCAACGATTCGAACATAATGTTGAATAATATCCATTAGGGGATCATTTGTGATTGCAACCTTATTTAAAGTAAAGCCTTGAAGAGGGTCACGTAACAATCTACTCTCTTTAAGGGAAGGAGGGATAGCGTCGTAATCGTGTCTCTCAAACCCCTGAGGCCGGTTAGTGCTTGTACTTGCAAATCTGCATTCAAAAATAAATATTGTGTTGTTAGTACTTTATATATTTATACATGTTTTATAATAGCAAGTAATAATAATAATAATACCAAAAATACTTACTTGTCAATACATAAGCAGCTCCAAAAAATACGCCTACGAAGAGCCATGGCAACATAATCAATACTACCATCATTGGACTGGATGGGTGTACACAAAACTTCTTCCCTATTTAATCCTAGCTCTTGACAAATCCTTGCTGCTATACCTCCGTAAATCCAAGCTCTAAATTAAATTAATAGTAATAATAATAATAATAAGTATAGAGTAACTAATAATAATAATAATAATATATAATATATAATATATAATAACCTACTTCGATCCAGATGCTCTGCCATATTCCAAGCAAGACATAATACCCCAGAATTGTATGTTTGAAATAGTAGGCTCAAGCATTGATGCATCAACCAATGCAGTGGCTTTCAAAGCGAATCGTTCACCGGCCCAATAAGGGGGGTCTGTTTTGATGCTATGATGATTAGAGAATCTAAATAAAGTCCAATTAATAAGCAAATCATAATAAGAATCATTAATAAAAGTACCTTGCTGCTATAGCCATAACACCCCAAATCAAAGGTTTTGATACATTTCTCTCTTGAAATGACTTTTGTAGTTTTCCGCGATGAACAAGAGGGAAAACTGAATTTATATGCTGAAAGAATAAATCAAGTAGGTGTGTAACTATTTCTGTAGGAGGAAAATCGTCTGGCGTTTGAATATGTAACCTGGCCATACCATCTTGTGTTTTTATGTTAGAATATAATTTTATAGTAATATCAACATAAATAAACTAAATAAAGTTACCTTTGTTTTCAAAACCATTAGGACTACTATTATAATGATTGTTGCCATAGATACGTGGTGAAGTATTGATTGAAGTTGGGGACCTAGAAACCGAGAGTGGGGGAGGCACTTCTTGACCATCGTTTGTTAAGCGACGTTCAAGTTGAGCAAGTCTTTCTTCAAGCAACTGAACGTACCCTTTTCGTGGGCCACGTTTCTTAGACTCTGTATATTCACAAGAGATATTTGCCTCTTGGCAGTGCATACACTCTGGTTTTGTACCGTCGCATTTAATCTATAATGATTTATTATTAATACACTAATAACCGAGTGACTGTCCTTTCATACCTTCTTCTTTCTACAAATAATACAGGCTTGAGTCGCCCTTAATCGCTTCTTTCCTCCATCGACTGCCAAGTAATTGCTTTCGTCCATCATCTCTTTGCTGTTATTCTTATTTTATTAGACTAAAATAAAGAATAGAAGTAATAAATAGAAAAAGTGAAAAGTAAAAGAAAAGAGAGAGAATTATTTCTTAATTTTATAGAAAAGAGAAAAAAGAAAGATTGAAATAGAATTTAGTCTCGCGCCTGCTTTAACATCACTCACAGGACCAAGGTTTCACTCATTTTTAAACTCAAAGCCACCATCTTTTGTCGGCTATAACAATCTCCGAAAATCAAAAAGGCTTGAAAAAAAAAAAAACCTCCTCTTTTAGCATTACTCCTCTCCCACTCTTTTACTTGACTCTTTCCTTTTCTCTCCTTGCTCTCTATTTCTACTTGTTTAAATGAAAACAATGATAATAACGTAGAATATAGTGCTTATATTTAAAAAGGATCATTCTAATACAATAGAGTTTTCAGAAAGGATATACATTTGTTTGCTTATCATATTTTAATAAATAATAAAAAATCGTAACTTCTGTTTTATCTATTGTAAACAATGATGATTTTCTTTTGTAATTAGTTTGGTTCAGGTTATTGCGTCAACTATCTTTATTATTTATTTATTATTGTTTACTTACTTTTTTTGTACCTCAAAAGGAGAAGTCCCTTTTTCGGTTAAACAAGGAATGAAGCACGAGCCCTTGCAACTTGTTGGATGGTAGTACGACAATGCACAATGACGCCACATAAACTGTATTAATTCCTCCTTGGTTTGCTTTGCTTCTCTTCACTTCTTAACTGTTCGTTATTTTCACTTTTTATAGGTAATTGTCATTAGTTTTGTTGTTACTTTGTAAAAAAAAAAAAACCTTTGATCTAGTTTCTCATGTTTTTTAATTGAGTATTGAAATTGATAAAAAGTAATATTCAAAAATAAAATTGCCAGTAACAGTCATTTTTTTTTTTACTATAAAACAATAGTAGTCAATGAATTGTATTGTAGATGAATTTATCTCTTGTGCCATTGTTATGAAAGATGTATAATAAAAGGCTTGTAATATTCTAGACTTTTTTTTAACGGAAAAACATTCTGGTATCTCCAAAGCATACATTCGGTAAAAAGCCTAAATGTTTTGTCTGTGCATATCTCACTTGTCAAATCAATCGATATTATTATTATGGGATGTTATCTAAAAGATTCGAGTCGTTTCTTTTTAAGTATTAGCTTGCATTTATTAAAATACGAGCCAACTTGACTCTCTTTATTAGGAGATGTGTTTTGGGGGTTAGAATGGATAAACTTTGAATCTGGGAATACAAAATCTTAGATTGCATTGTAGATCAAAAATATAGATGTTTACATATACAATACCCTTCCATTTTATAGCTT
>VCJM01000660.1:109032-120421 GCA_024139495.1 Backusella sp. ASU-2019c | reverse complement strand
TTTTTTTTTTTTTTTAAAAAAAAAAAAAAAAAGGAAGAAAGAGGGAAAGAAAGCGAGAGAATAGGTGCATTAACCATATATATTCACATAAAGTTTCTAGCACTTACAAGAAAAAGAAATCTTTTGACCTTCAAAAATATAACTACTGTTTAAACCCTATACGAGGTATAATATAGTTTGCAAAGACAACGTTTTCTTCATAAATGTTATATGAGTTGGCTTCTCCCAGTTTAATAATGTGTTTTAATACTCCTTTAAATATAAGTTTACCCCAATCAAAGCCTTTTAGTTCCTTTTTTTTTTTAAAAAAATGATGATTATTATTTCTTTTTTAATGCAACTCGGGTGATTTGAGATATAACCTTTATGACATGTCAGAATGTTTGATAGTTATTCTTTTTACAGAAATTGGTAATTTTTGATTATATCCAACTTTTTAGGTGTTTGGAAAACATAGTTGCATGACATCGGAACAAACCTTCTTTATCAATGCATGGATCCTCCTTGTTCTCCTTTTTTATTTTATTTATTTATTTTTCGTCCAAAATTTTAGTATAACAATATAACAGAATGACAGAATTTTTAAAAGAATGCCATTGTAAAATACATTGACATGACGTTACCCAATAGATATTTCAAGTCCTTTTATACTAATCTTCGAATCAAGTCAACTTGGTCTGTATGTTTACTTTTAACATCTGATAAAATTAAATTTAGTTGCTTTAGATCTCTCTATACTATTGGACTCATGTATCCTTTATCCCTGAAAGTGAAATAAAAATAAGAAAGCCTCCAACATATCCATTTCCTTCTTGCTTAAATAATAGTGATAATCGAAGGCATAACTTATGAGAACAATGTTTAATTTAAAAAGACTTGGTAGACAGTGATATTAAAAAAGAACAGCAAATAATGAAAAAATAAAAATGGCGGGCAAATACTTGGTGAACGAATGAGTTTATATGCATATGTGCGCTATTTTATAATCAGCATGCTATATTTCCCTCCTTTTATCCAAGATATCGTATAGATTCATTTATATTGTAAATTCGTCTACGATTTACCGGTGATAATCCCACTGCATTTTATTTCTATATCACCACCGATAGCAGGAGGTAACAAGCAGTTTTTAAAAATATAATAAAATGTCTATAGCAATATAATTATGCAATGTTTACGGTGCAGCTCCTGATACTATTGCTATTATTGTTTTTAACCAGATTCTGCATTTTGAATGTTTCATTATATAATCCTCAAATGTTTCTGTAATGGTTAGCGCAAGAAATAATATATTGACTTGCGGACAACTTTATAATACAAAGCCAAATCTCAAAGTGGGCGAAAATATAACAAAGTGGCGCCCAGAGTACTGTATAAAAATCATGATTTGAATATACAAAATATATAAACACATGAGACCAAGGTGAAATGTCTAGTTAATATGCTTAGTTTTCCGACATTTATAGGCTATATAGACCTAATAAGGGGCCTTCTTTGAATGTTCTCTATATAATGTACCTTTACGATAGACTCATCTTATGAACATTAACATAGTTTATTAGAGGTTATATTCACCTTTTGAGCCTGGATGAGGGCAATGAAGGAATAAACGGCATGCTTTTCCGATAAAGAAGCTTAATTTGTCACAGATGTCATTTGTCGGCATTTCAATGTCTATTGTCAGCGCTAAGCACTTGCTTTTGTTTTTTATTTATTTTTTTATAATATTACAAAGTAAGCTTCATTTCACACTTTGTTAATGACAGCACCCGTTTTTCAATCATTAACAAAGTCAATAGCAAAGGACGTACGCTCAAAGGTATTTAAAGCGCCTTATTGTTATTATTATTAGATATAAATACCGCCATTTAGACCCTTGAGCTTTATAAATCTCTCTTGAGATCAAGCAAACACTTTGAAGGACAAGACATACTGACTAGTCAAATAAGGAGTGTCTTCAAAGCAAATAAGCACACACTTTCAAGACAAAAGCTGGCACAACAAATTGAGCAAGGATCCAAGGTAAATTGATTTCCATTACTGTGCGGTGAGTTGAGCTAAATAAGCGACAAAGGCGCAAGAGTGTTTATCAAAGGCTTTAGATGGAAATGAAAAAATGCTAGAGTGCGTTCAACGTTTTGTAAGCCAACATAAAATCAAGAAAAAGGTATTGGTCTTCAGGATAAGAATATACAAGCGAGCAATAAACTCAATCCGTATTCACTGTTAGCACTCTAATATCACAAAAACAAAAGGCAAAAAAGCTGCAAGTAAACGAAAGGCTTACCAAGTTGCCATCGAAACCAAGACAGCTGCTGGCTATACATTTAAGCGTGTAAGAGGCTGGGTCCAACCTGTTGGTACTTCGATGATGTTGAAAAAGCGAGTTGTTCAAAAGCAAAAGTCTCTTGATCGATTCCAGTATTTCCAGCAGCAATTCGAGTGGATCAAAAATGAGCAGTCCTTTTTATCCCAGTTGGGAATTCAAGATACACTCTCTGATTATAGTAAGTCTTGTTGTATCCACAGATTAATACATAACGGGCTAAAACAGAGTATTTGCAGTGGAAAACATAAAAATTGGGATGGACATTGAGAGAAAAAAAGTAAAAATATGAAAAAGTAATCATGTGCGTGTTTTCCTCCCCAACAAATGCTGATCCTGTACCTTTGTTGCATTGTAGCACACTATTTTATCTGTGTAAGAAGTTATTAAATACAAGAAACAAATGTTTATACTTGAAATACAGTTTTATTTGATTTTTTTTTTGTATAATTATATTAACTAAGTTCCTCTAAGGTATGTTACAGTGCGAATGGATTTGCAAAAAGTGGGGTTTTTTTTTGTGTTTTGTTTTGAATGCTGGAAATGTAAAAAGATCAGAAAATGGGATTTTGGAAATAATAAATACGGAAAATAGGTGAGTATTCCACCTAGTATATAAATAGTTTTTCCTCAACAAACTTGGTATTCTTGATATTGTTTTTGTTTGTGTGCTCCTACTTTACTCTGACTTTTTGGCGGCAGCCTTGCGCTTACCATAAGTCTTGCGAGCAAAGTCAACAAAGAGGTAAGTAAGAGGTAAGAGGTAGCCAACATTGACAGCAACTGCGAATTGTTGGCCAGGAGTTTGGAGACAGTTTGGAATGAGGAGATAGCTGATGGCAGTAGACATACCAATCAAGAATTGTGAAATTTGCATGCTTGTCAAGTAACGCTTTCCAGGAGGATGGAAGCCGATTGAAGTCATGGCATAGTACATGTACATGATGGAGTGGATGAGAGAGTTGAATACAACAAAAATCCAGATGGGTTGAGCTTGATAGCGGATACCAGACCACATGGTAATCATAGCACCGGAATGGTGATAGGTTTGCAAGAGAGAAGAGCGACGGCCTTTCATGATGATAATGGCAGTGTCAATAACTTCATAAAACTTTGAAAGGTAGAAAAGGTATCCCCAGTAACCGAGGCCCTCGTCCCATAAGAAATGATCCAAGTCACAGTACTAATGATGTAAACTCATTAGTAAATCACCCTTTTTATATACAAACCAATACAAAATACTTACAGAATCATGAAGAGATGAACCACGGTTGAAAAGTTTGTGCATATTGTAAGCCATGTTGATAAAAGTAACGCCAGAGTAGACTGCAAGGATCAAATTATGTACAAACACAAAGGCAGTCATAGCCTTGCTAGATTTTGTAGCGCTACCAACACCACGGTTCTTTGCTTCCACTCTGGAGAGCTTAGCAGAAGCAGCAGAAGGGTTAAACAAGTGAACACATGTGGCATACGTAGCAGCAATGGCTATGGGTGTCTTCCAATCCATCATGAGCTCATAGTACTGAGGAAAAGGAATACCGGGAATGGGTCTAAGCTTATCCACGTCCATTTTTACAGTCTTGTATATATATTTTTTTCAAAAAAGAGAAAGAAAAGAAGAAACAGTTAATTAAAGGAGACATGAATCGTGCTTTCCTTTATAGCAAAAAAAAATAAAATAAAGTGGAGACTTTGCCTAGATTGACCTATCAATGTGTTGGAAAATATCGAAAACTCAGATCCCCAGAAATTGGGTGGTAGATTTAATTTTTTACAAGGTTATCTCCACCAATGTGGGGGTTCACGTTCACAGACCGATATCTTTAACCAAATAACGCTTATTATTTACTCAGCGCAACTCCATGATTTGACCTACTCTTTCTTCAAAGGATCTTCTGTTGAAATGCCACATTATTGACCCATTCATTGAGGTAGGTGGCAATTATATTCTATTCATCATAGTTTCTTACTTTGGTTAAATACCCAAGTTTATCATTGAACCGTCAGGACCATACTTGCTCGACAATACATATTATGAGCTCCATTTGCATATGCATTTTATCTCCAAAAGTGTATCAACAAAACGAATCAAGTAACTTCCCCCAAATTCTGACTTCTGTACGACAATTCGATTGTAAGACAGAACCCGACAATTCATTTTTTGGAATTAAAAGGAAATCCATAAATAAAACTTTTTTTTTTTCTATCACTTACTTGATATTTCAATGTTGTTAAAAGGAATCTTTCACATCAATTGTTCGATACAATACAGCCTCATATTCAACAAGTTTCTCAAAGTAGATATTGTGGCCTATTGTATGATAAAAAAAGGGGATTTAGTGTTGGGATGTATAATAGCTTAAAAGAAAAACTCTTATCATATGGTGCACACAACCTGTGAAATTGAAACGATAGTGATTTATCAGGCAGAATATGAAACTTTATAGTGAGGAGACAAAATGTTTTTTATTTAAATACTTTTTTTTAAAAATATAAGGACCCAGGCCATCCAAATAATACTGCTAGCAGACAGCGCCAATTCTTAGTGAAAAACGAGTAATCCTCTCAGCTCGGCTCTATAACTTTCTGAACCCTTCTTTTCTTCAATTAGTTTTTTTTATTTTGCACAAATGTATCATTAGTCAAATTCAATTGCCCATGAAAACCTGGATTCAAACCTGATAATGTCAACTTTTAGTCAAGAATATCCACTTTTTTGCATGAGTAGCAAGTTTTCGACAATCTCGTGGAAAACAGTTGCTAGTTTTCTGAGAATGAAAATACATATGCCAGTGACTAGCCTTCTTTATTTTTTTTTAACATGATAGTCTTCTAGCGCACACTTTAATTGAGCATTAATCTTGCGCGAGCTTCCTGTGATTCTCAAGATCTTAAGTCACTTATAGCCTTGAGTTGTATTCTCGTGCAAGGACTAACTGGAAACAATGTCGATCAAAACAGCCAAGTAAAGGAATAAGCTATTTCGAGAAACTACGGAAATATAGCTACTTGTTATTTGATCAAATGGGCTATTTGAGAAGGATCCTATTCCCACAAGAAAGATAACGAAAAAAAAAATGAAGGCACCTCTTTTATTTTACTTGGAACTCGCATCATAGTCTTGCTAATAAAGTCAAGGGTCGTGAATTAACAGATAAGAAATTCGAGTCATGCAAAGGCAACGTCAATATTGGTTTGTTGGATGATATTATATTTAGGACAAACGACAAATATTTAATTGGAAGAGGTACTAGCAAATGACATGTTAAATGAGCAGGATACTACAATTGAGATTTGTGATCAAAGCAGTATAAGTGAAAGCAGTGGTAATGGTGATGGTAATAATCAAATGAATGAGGGAGGCTGAGAAGACTACACTATACAACAGTCAGACAGCTCAGTCAAAGAGATAACATTGAAAATCATCAATATAACACTGCTGATTCTATAACATAGTTTACACTTAGATGTATCAAGGTAGGTAGTAGCAAAGGCAAGGCTAAAGTAATCTAAAAACGGCTTTATCAAAGTTTCAGAACAAGTAGGATCATAGTATTGATCTTTTATATATCAGATATTAATATAGTACTTGTATTATTGTATATCTTTAACTGCTTCTTAAATATAAATAAATAAAAAAGTATTTATGTCTATTTTAGCGAGAATAATCATTTTAATAATGGCCTATGTACAAATGGTGAACAGAAAGGGGTGCGGTAAAAAGGTATATAAAAAACTAGCAGCTTTTTTTCATTAAGCCACTGAAAATAACGAAAAGTTGCTAGAAGAAGTTGCAACTATCTTACTTTTTTTCCGCAAAGCGTTATAAAATTGACGAGTTTGGTTGCAAATTTTCTCCCACAACTTGCAACTTTTAGTCAATTTCTGGTTTGAAATCACTCGACTTATATATAACAACAATATACTATATAAGGATTGTGTTCATTTCTATACCAATCAATGACGCAGTATAACACTCATAAATATATGAGATTGACAATATCCCAATATACCATTAGCATTATTTGAAGTGAAAGCAAGTATATACCAATTATGTAACAAATGATATAGTCGACACCTTGTCGGATAAGACAAAGTCGAGCTTTTTTTTATTCTTGTGTGATAATTACCCCTTTTAGTAATTTGATGTCACTTATATAAGCCAATGTTGGCCACGATTTTATAAATAAGAAGATGTTGCTCAACTTTGTCTTATCCGACATTCTTTTCTGAAGAAATTTGGGCTTAGATAATACATTGACGCCATGCTAATTTAGTTTATAGTGAAAAATGTAGTGCATGTAACGATATCCAATTAAATACATTTTTCAAGCTCCTGAATTAGATTTTATGACTTGCTCGTGACCGCTTATTGCAATAAATTTTTTTTTAAAAAAAAAGCCTTAATAAAAATGCATCTGCTTGGAAGTCCTCCTTTTTTTTCTACATTTGCAAAAACAAAAAAAAAACAAAAAAAAACAACAAGGTAATTATCATTTCTTTTTTTATATTTTATATATATAAGAACCCACAAGTCATGTCAGGTGGTCCAACGAGTCTTTGCACTCAAACCAATGATGGATCTCTGTTACACTCGTGGAATATTAAATATATCGTCCTGACTGAGGCCACCTGTTTTAGGTGTGTCTCGACTTGGATGATCGCATCTCGATAGAGTTGAATGCAATCTGTAATTCTTTTATTACATAAATGGTTGTATTCTTAGTTACGGGATAAACATTTCTATCATTATATCATTGTAACCATATTCTAACTTTTTTATCCATCTTAGATTATCTTGAGTTTTCCGTATATTATAAATAGTTTTAATAAATTACTCTTACCATACAGAAATTGTGATTAATAAGGGTTATGTGTTTGTTTCTCTGTGTTGGAGATTTATTTTATTTTAAATGAGAATGTAAAGATATAATACCGACATAAATATAATATGGTGCTTTTGCTATTATTGAAAAGTGATTGTTTAAACTGAGGTCTACATTTCGTTGTCATCGTCTTCGCGAAAGTCATCTTCATTTTCTGACTCGCTATTATATGAGTCCCTCAGACTTCTAATTCTTATTAGGACATTATCTAAATTTGAAGGATTGCCTAATTTTGCTGTGTTTAGGTCAGAACTATCGTCATGCTTATTTTCAAAATCACGACGGCCGTAAAAAGAGCTGTATACAGACTCGCCTGATTGAGAAACTTGTCGAGAAACAGGTATCATGATTGGCTGAACAGACTGTAAACTTTGCTCTTCATCTCTTTCTGCTCTTTCAGTTAATTTGAAGGGCAACGGTATGTCCTTGATGGCACGATATTGCCCGCAATTATTGAGGTGCTAGTTGTGACAATTGGACAGCATAAGAAAAATGGAATATATATTTGTATACTTATATCGAATATATAATCCTTACTTCGTTTTCGAGTCTAAAGAAATTCCATTGAATTCTGCGGTAAGCCTCCATAAATGCTAATAAAATACCAAGTAATTGTGAGTCGATTCTCAGCTTGGCTATTGTCAATGCCCATGAAAATCGCAAAAGCACATTTATGGGAACTGCAACATAATACGTCTAATCAACATTTACATCAGTACACATTTTCAATAGAGGCTGTTATATGTAATTACCCAGCGATAAAAAACAATATCTTCACGCAACAAAAAATGTTGACTATTTTTTTGTAGCAGACCCCAATCCATCTTTATATCCCATGTAGAAGTATAGCATGAATTGAAAATAGATGTAATAAGCCATATTGCGCTTAAACCATAAGAAGCTTTCATTGCAAAAATAAAAATAAATAATTGAGATCCATGTAATCTATAAGGATGTAGTTGGGTACTTACGATACATTCTTTTCAATCCTGTTATGATGGCTACGATGATACTACTAGTATATTTTGCCGCGTTAAAAAGATGTACTTTTTCATTAGAATCTCGGTATCTTCTAAGACACTGGAGTAATCTCCACCAAGGAGGTAAAGATGCCAAGAACGGTGCGATCCATGCTTGCGACATGTTGCATTTTCCTCCTATGAAAGAATATAATTTATTAAATATACATTTATATATATGTGTATATGTGTGTATTTCTACCTAGGTCTATCCAATGGCATGAATAAGCGCAGAAGAAATATGAGGATGTCCAGATAGAATAACTCAGACTGTTTAATTCATCAGCAATAAAAAAGTCTCTAAATTCGACAGGAAAACAGTACGATAAGATGATTCTCCCCTTTAAGATTTAAAAGTTATTATATATATATGTAATCTTTCCTTTTATATTAAATACTTACCAAGGCTACACCCAGCCATTTCCTGGCAGAGCAATAAAGTATGTCAAATGGACAAAGCAAAATAGCTAGTAATACCACAAATAAAATAAGAGGACACAATTCTGACGGTATAACTGGTGAAAATATTTGGGAAAAATCAATATACATCACTACTGAGCTTACTAATAGCATAACGGAAGGTAACTATATATGTGGTGACATGAATAAACGGGTTGCTTCAAATGTGTGTATTTACATGTTAAAAAAAAAAAAAGAAAGGAAAGGAAAATAGCAAACCTCTGCAAACTGATGATAATCCAAGTTTTTCCGTGTATCTAGCTCAAATATAAACTTGTAGTTGATCCGAGATCGGTGCCATACAATTAAATTTAATGAAAAGCCTAAGCAAAAAATAATTGGGAGTAGGAAGCAGGCATATATTTGGGTGTTTGTTTGAAGATTAGGTAGTTGTCTCGCAGTTTTGGGATCGACGGCTAAAAGGTTTACAGTAAATAATTCCATATTGAGCAAAGTATATTTATTTGGTTACCAAAATAGAGTGCCTGAATAAACAAAGGAACAGCCATTCCTAAAAATAGGCCCACTCTTAGTGTGATTGAATTGTAATCCTATTACGTCGATAAGCTTTTAAATACAGAGTTGTTTTTCTTTTAAAGAGTAATATACCTCATTCTTTTCAGGTGCTCTTAGCTTATGCATTCCTCGTCGCCGGTGACCATCTGCGAATTCGTTAACATATAAAGTCTAGATAGAAATATAGAGTAAGGTTTGTGTTTATATTGTTTACTTGTAGGTTCGAGTTACTTCAGTTTCCTTTATAATAGAGTCTAGTTCGTCTGTATTCGCCCAATGATATCTTTTTATTGTTTGCATGTAAAGATGACTGGCTTTCCATCCAGCGACCTTTTATTTAATTTGAAAATAATTAAATACTTATATTACGGGTATAAATAGTTGGATTCGTCATCTTACCTTATCAAATTTCTTTAGTATTTTTTGAAAGCCTGTTTCATTAAGTAGCTAAAAAATATAAAATGCATTAAAAACATATAATATCTTACAAAAACATATGTGATTATTATACTTGGTAAGATTTTAAGAACTCTAGACTGCGATAATACTCTGTAATGGCTTTTTTAATCCTATTTCGTGCAACCTGTGCAAATGGTCAGGAGATGTATTTTATGCACTGCTGTAAAAAACTGCTCACATTATAACTTATTCTTTGATCACCAACGTAATCAAATGTAGGTGATAGGTCAGCTAAATTGTAAGACTGAGTGTGCGGATCTTGATATTTAAACCAGTGGTAGAGCCGATGATGGCCGATTTCAGGAGCGTTTATGTCTGAATACGAAGGCTATTCTTTTATATAATCAATTTCCTTTTCATATATGTTGTATCGAAAAAAAATTACTTTGTTTACCTTGACATCAACTAGCTGTCGGCCATACTCAGTAATGAACTGCATCTGAACCTTAAGAGCATCCAACTTGATCCGTGATTCACTTTCTTTTTCTATACGAATAAATATAAATATATAACAATTAGAATAGATATAATCAAGTATAAACATGATCTTGGACAAATACCCTCGTAAAATTTTGATATTTTGTCTAGCTCCGCATCAAGAGTAGAAAAGAACGCTCTCTCCGAGGAGTTAGCATGGAACAAAACTTCATCAAGAATAGATAATGTGGTCGAACTATGGAAAGAATCTATAAAGTAAATATAGAAAGGCACATGAAATAAATGTAAATATCAAATATAAATTCGCATCAAGAGGATCGTTTTCTTTTCTTTTCTTTTTTTTATTATGGTTGTCGCTTACCCGGATGAGATTGCGCTGATTGGTGACTGAAACGAGATGATATTCTGCTGACTATAGATTGTGGTGATCTTGTTTGTAAACTATTTAAGCCATCTTTCCATAAACCATCTAATGGCTTGCCGTGTTCTCTCTTTGTCCAATAATTATTTTCGCTGTCTAACCCTTGAAAGGCATAATCAAGTTGGATTGCTGCTTTTCGCTCTTTTGCTCTTCGAAACTTCAAGTCATATAATGATTAATACTGTATCATTCAGTGCAAAAAGTGCTATATTTACCTTTTCTATTTGTTTTAATCTTTTCTTCAGACCTTTATAGTTGATATAAGCTTTCCGCCATTCTGGGACACTCTGGCCCTCTAAATATTTAGCAAATTTCATCCTATTACTGAAATTAATAAAATATAATTATATATCACAGAAACAGAATCTTAAATATTAAAATAATGTATTATTAGTTTATATATTTGATAAAGAAAAAGAGGAAATGATGTGGAGTATTTTTTAAGGAAACATTTTATATTAAATTTAGATTCAAACTTTCTTTAATACACGTGCTTCCTTTTCGTGAACTCTTAGTTTTTCATGTCTGCTTTTACGCTATTAAAGAATATCAGGTGAAGTTCAATGATTGCAAAGTGACATTATACAGCTACAATAAAATCAGTAAGAGTACGTTGTATGTAGTGTAAGCTTGATTTTTTTTTGCCCCAATATTGTTTAACTAATTAAAGAGAGCGACTGGTATTATTTAAAGTTAAACGGGCCGTTAATCACTTCATTAAAACTTTTTTTTTTTTTGAAAAAAAAAGAAAGGCTACTGGGTTGTATTGTTCTATGGAACGAAGATCCCAAAGAACGTGATAAATATCTTGTTTACAATTTGTAAAAAGTCATTGTTTTGAGAATAAAGAAATAGATCAAAA
>VCJM01000660.1:76576-89576 GCA_024139495.1 Backusella sp. ASU-2019c | reverse complement strand
TTTTGTTTTGTTTTTTTTTTTTTTTTTTTTTTTTTTTTTTTTTTTTTTTTTTTTTTTTTTTTTTAGAATCCTTAAAATTTAGTTTTATTCCAACATTCATTAAATAAATGACACATTTTAACTATGATACATCCATTCTTATTTTAGTGCCAGTAGAATAAAGTTGACAATATTCAACACTTGTTTAAAAAATGAGTGTCAAATCAAAAGGAAATATAAATAGGACTGTTTTTATTTTAATAAGTTTTTAGCACGTTCGACACCATAAATATGTGCCATTTTAAAGTAGTTTTGAGCCCTTTCTTCATCGTGCTCCACGAAGTAGCCGTTTTTGTACATCAAGCCAATGTAATAGTGTGCTTCACCGTATATTCTGATTTCGGGCTGAAGTGAATATGTGCACTTTGAGGATCCAGATACATCTTTGGTGTCATCGCTATTCTCTTCTATAAAGACATGTAGTTCCTTCGGGTCTGGGGTTGAGTTGGTTACTTTTCTAAACCAGAGCAAAGATTCTTTGTAGTTTTGATCAACGCCTTTTCCATAATACTTAAGTAGTCCGATATTGTAGTAAGCAGCCATATTTTCATGTGAAGCGGACCTTCCATAATATTTCAAAGCCTTTCGAAAATCCTGAGTCACGCCATCGCCATATTCATAGAGTAGACCAATACCTCGGAGAGCACCAGAGTTGTTTGGAAGTTCGTTTTCAGCATCAATAAATTCTAATTCTTCCTGGTATAACTTGAAGGCTTTTGAAAAATCTTGCATTCCACCTTGATCATAGTGGCGTATTTTACTACGACAGTATCTTGAGTATGTAATGTGGTTATTTTCGACTATGTCATGCCATCGAGCTGCTTCTTTATTGCTTTGTTTTACACCAATACCGTTTAGGTACATATATCCCAGTTGAGCTTGAGCATAGGCGTTTGCTTTAGACGCCCTATTAAGGTACTGTAATGCAATATCGTAGTTGTTCTCGAGTCCTAATTTGTGGTAAAGGAACATCCCTTGGCAATAACAGTCCTCCAGTTTCAATTCTTTCATAGATTCTTGTATCCAGTGTATTACGGTATCATGACTTTTTTCTACACCACTTCCCTCCAAGTACATTAAAGCAAGCTGCGCTTGAGAGCATGTTCTGTTAATTTCTTCAACTGGTTTATGTATGACGAGTTATTCAGTTTTTCAATATCGTCTTGTAGCTTTGAACGAAGAGTTGGTTTGGTTTGATGTTCTCCAAGTAAACCCGTGTTGTTTTCAATAACAGAAAGTTGACTCATCATTCTGTTTTTATAGAGCTGGTTCAAACAGTTTTGAGCTGCATTGTTTCCTTGATTGGCCGCCAAAACATACCGTTGGGTTGCTTCAGATATATCTGCAACAACACCCTCGCCTTTTCGATATATTTTACCAAGAGTGAGCTGAGCATCTGAATTACCCGCGTTGGCTGCCTTAGTATACCAGTAGATTGCACCTTGGAGATTTAGTTCAGTACCCAGCCCTTTCTCGTAGAAGTAGCCCAGAGAATTCTGAGCAGCTATATTTCCATTTGTGGCTGAAGCACGGTACCACCTGAGAGCAAGATAGTAGTTAAATTTAATGTCTGTATCATTATCGTATAAATAGCCAAGATAATACTGGGCATCTTTATCCCCTTGTTCAGCTGCTTCTGTATAGTAATCGATTGCTAATTTGATACACTTCTTGACACCAAATCCGTGCTGGTAGAGAAATCCTAGTTTGAGTGAAGCATTTGGATCATTTTCGTTTCCATATTTTAGCATGTTGAACAGCTTAGTTTAGTGGTCTATTGCATGGTTCAATTTGGATTCATGGTGCTTAAGTCTGTATTCGTTTAATTCTCTGAAATTGTTCTCTTTTTGAAAGCTGGTACGATCCCATTTATCCTCTTCCGAGTTCAGTTTTCCGCGGCAGTGCATTTTTTTGTCTTGTTGGTAAAGGTTAAAAATTCTAATCAATGCCTTTTTGTATCCTTGAAGGGCCGCCTTGGTGTACCATTCATACGCGTCTGTGTAACTGTTTGGAGTTCCTTGACCAAGTGCAAATAGATCGGCTAATCTAAACTGAGCCTCCATGTTGTCTTGTTCTGCCGAGCGATGAATCCATTTAAATGCTTCCGAGCAGTTATCCTTGGCATAAAAAGTATTAAAATAAGCCTTTCCTAGCAAAAGTTGAGAAGTAGCGTCCCCATCCCATGCTTTAGCCAAAACGTCAGGATCGATATGAAGTTCTTTGTCTACAGAAAAGTAAAAGTAAAATAAGCCACCCTTTTCTTTGCTTTTTAAACGTGTTTCGAATAAGTTTTTTAATATATTTCTGGGTAATACTTACTGTCAATTATGTTATTCATTTTTCTTTTAGTGAACAAAAGTGAGAAAGAGGGAAAAGGAAGGATATAAACAAAAGTAGGAATTGAAAATAAAGTAGCTTGCGCCAATGCATTGGAAACATTTTTTTGGGTGAATGAGAATAAAATGTTGTAAATCGAATGTACCCCTGAAAAAAAAAAAACTTAAACGTTTCTATTGAACATGGCTATCCTATTTGTAAAGTGAGATTTATTATAATTCAGGTACTTTCTTGACTACCTCTTTAACAGACAAGTACTTTCTCCACATCATCGACTCTAGTTCAATAGATGGATCAACTTAAATTCGAAATGATATGCTCGCTCATTTTTAAAAGAGCTATTTATTTGTTTGTTTGCTTTTTTGATTATTTCCCTGATTTCTGTTTACCAAACTGGCAAACTTTGCTCAATTGGAAACACCATTTTTGATAGAAAAAATTAGCCAAAAACAATGCTCCTGCTGCATATCTTGATTTTATTGGATAACATACGTTTAAGTACAACTGGGGAAACTGAAACTCTTATTTCAATCTACTCTTCTGGATCCAAAATCCAAACTCTTCTGTATAGTAGGCGGGCGATCTAAGGGTGCTCATAATTAAGGGCACTCTCGATATAAGTGTGTGTTTCTGGATAACAGATTAGTCTTTTAAGCTCTAGTACCAGCTTGATTTAAAGATGTTCTCAATTTAAGGGTGGATCTCTTAAGAATGGTGAGCGCCCTTGAATTGTGCCACTATTGTAGAGCACGTACTCTAGCAAGAGACCCTCTAGTAAACATACTTCAATTTCCATATATTATAACCCCCAATATTTTTATTGCGTTTTCTGCTCTTGAGAAAACCAAATTAGCAACAACTTATTTTAATACAATATTTTTCAGATATATCCAATTTTTGTTTTTTGAAATATTCAAACGATAATGTTGGCAATGCTTGAGAATCAAGATGTGATGATGTAAAGGATACATTACTCTCTTCACATAGACACAAAGGAGGGCTGGGATCATTTAATGATTTGACCGAAATCAGAAATTTGTTGGTAATCATTCTCGTGCGAATTTTGGCTGTCTGGAAATAGCTACTTTGTGGTGCTATTGTTATGTTTTGCTTCACAATACCTTGAAGTTCCAAATGAACCAATTTGGGAAAATAAAATGAAATTGCGTATGCAAGTTCTTTGGTGAGTTCTGGGAAGCTGATAACCAAGTGTTCGATACAAGTTACTTGAAGTATGGATAAGTCGAGTTTGGGCATGTCACTAGCAAAGAACGAAAAGGTTTTTAGCGTGGATGGACAGGCGTTCAAGCACTTGTTGAGATGAATTGGTCCAAAACTGCCGTAAGACAACTTTAAAGTAGTAAGTGAGTCGATGCATCCAAGACTATCTATCGAATCAATATCTGTATCAGAGAGCGAAAGACTTTGGACACATTTGGCCTGGTTGGATTGTGCCAGATAATCAAGTATTGCTCCTGTGCAAGAGTCAAAATGAAAACTTTTTATATGAGAGTCGCTCTCGTCTAAAACTTTGAAAACATTCATCCCATCCTGTACATAATAAAAGTTGAGTTCTTCTTGAGTCGGGCCAATGAGTCGTAGAAATTGAAGATATCCATTTTCGTAGACATGGTTTATATCACGACTATGAATAAAATACCATTTATCCCCCAAGAATTTCCACTTGGTTATGTTGATGTACTTTTTGCTCAAATATTGATAGAATGCACAGATGGTCTTTAAAGAATCACATCCCACCATGGAGAAGGAAACTGACACTAAAGTAACTGGTGGAACGATGACCTGTGGCATTTCGCTATCGAATACATCTAAAATGTCTAATTGTAGCCTTTTAATCGATGGTATACTGCTATGCAATGTTTCCAAATCCGCTATACTAAGATCCAGGTTAAGAATAATAAGATGCACCAACATTGGCATATTTTTCAACTGGGGTATGATTTTCCGGTCATTGTCAATTCTTCCATTGAAATCTAATTTGAGATATTGAAGCCGACCACACAGATCCAAGTCCATCATACGAAATGTGTATTCGAAATAGGGACATTCAGAAATAAATTCGATTTTTGATTTTGTGGGAGTCGCTTCCAAGGGTTCAATAAAGCTGACTTGTCGAGTTGTGGTCGTAAGAGCGACATGTCGTACATTAGGAAACATGCTACAGAGTTCTCTTTTATTAAACATTTGCGAAATGCAATCGTGTAGCTCTAATTCGTGTACTTGAGCCGCACGATGAGGCGATTGCTGAATCATGTCGATAAATCGGATGAAGCGATCATGGTCTTTTGCTATTTCAACGCTATAAAGCAGATATTCATCCAGTACGTGCCACCAACTCTGACAAACCAAGGAACAAGCTAGTCTTTCATCGAAAACGAGCAATAAGAATATTTTTTGTAGTATTTCTGGAGGAACCCTGTCCATTATTGTAAATAAGCTTCATTTATTTAATAAATAAAAAGGATATATTATTACATGCACTACATTTTTCACTATAAATGGCATTAGAATGACGTCATTCAAAAAAATAAGCTTGAAGGTTCTTACTTTTTGCAAAGAGTAGACGTATTCAAGGCCATGTGTATAGTCCAAAGCCCTGTGTTCCTTTGCTTTCTTTTGAAGAAAGGAGAGAATACCGGTTGGTTTCCATTTTCATTGTTGTCACATATAAAAGAACTGGGCCATGGAAAGTGATAGTGTTCTATTGAACCTAATAATAACAAGTAAGTATAAGTTTTGGTATATACTTTCAAAGACTTGTCTTACTATAATATGAGGTAGCTGTTCTCATTTCAACGGAGAGGAGACAAGTACGTTTTTTATGAGCCATTGTAATAAGTGAAAGAAAGAGAAAGGAAAAAAATAAGCAAGATCTCTTTATTAGTATGAGATAAGCTTAATCTATTTAAATATAAGGGTGTATTCATTCTCTATATCAATCAATGATGCCGCATTGTACTCATGAATAAATAAGAGTGACAACATTCATTCGTATTATCATATTTGAAGTGAAATCAAGTTTATAACACTTATTAAACAATGATATAAAGCCACAATGGAAATAAAAAGTGCATCTAAGAAATTTGGGCTTAGATATTACATCACTCTAATTTGATTTGTAGTGAAAAGTGTAGTGCATGTAACGATATCCTAAATAAAAAAAGGCAGTGTTTATTTGAAAAACTTTTGAAGTGAGGATTGCATTCAGATACACCCCATGTGATTGGCAAAGTCAATTTACTTTAAATCCCCTCCACCAATCATGTGCATTTATTGACTTATTGTCGTTTATCAGTTTACAGTGAAGAGTATGCAGACCGAGAGATCTGCTGTCTGACCCACACTGATTTGTGGATTTGTACATTCATAACTATGTTTATTGCATATATCCATATACATTCAATCTGTTGGTGAAACTTTAATTAATTGAATTTGCTAATTGGTATCATTTAAAAAAAGGTCGTGTCTCCATCTTGATGAGATTTCCAAAAACATTGTCTCCAGTCATGCATTTTATCAAAAAAATAAACTCTGTCTATTTATTTATTTTAAATGCAACTTTATCTGTAAATGATGATCAAATATTAAAATAAAGTCGATGAAACAAAATGAAGTCATTTCTATTTTTATGTCGATCCACGCGCATTGCAGTTTAAGCTTTTTAATACAAAAAGACAATTTGCTAAAAATAAAAAACAAAATGCGGTATTTTAAAAAACTTATTTTTGGAACATTTTTCTTTTTGACGAAAAGGAACAAAATAAGAGAGATGGCAAAAGTATTCAGATGGTAAACAAATATGTTCAAGTTGAGATGATCTTGTTACTTTTTTTGGTGGAATAAAAACATTGGCATTCTATATACACACTTGTATTTATTGGGCCCCCCCTTGTTTCTACTCTCTCTTTTGTACAAGTGACTGTTTTCGGCCGTTCTGTTGCCGTATTATCCGAATTTGAAAAAAAATGATACAAGCTGCTGGAGAAGCGCAACACACATTTTTTTATTTATTTATTTTTCTTTCTTTTCCTTTTTTTTTCATTTATACACACACACACACAAACTTCCAAAAAGTGATACCCAACTCATAAATAAACCCATAATATCTATTTGGCTATGCCAACAGAACACTCATCTTCAAGTATCCTCAGTGAATCTGATGGTGGTAGTAAGCCAGACTTCAAACTCGATCAAAGAACCAACACTTTTCAGGTTAGAGGCTAATTGTAGTTGTTGTTACTATGGGTTACTAAATTCTGCTACTATGTAAATAGGCATTATGGAAGACTCGCAATTCATTTTATATTCTAATGACAACCATTGTTGAAGCAATTGTTGTCATTGTCATCGAGTCTGTTCTATTCGCTCAATACCCAACGTAATACATACTATATAAATATGTACTCTTATTATTTTTCTAATTTATATCCATTTTATTATAGAGTGTCACCATTAACCGGTCTATCCATTGGTATTCCAGTGTATTTGATGCTTTTTATATTCTCCATGATATTTCAAATATTGCTTGTTTGGGATGCAGTAAGCGCAAAAAAAAGGGGGATATAAATAACACAAACATTTAATATTAAAGATATGCAAAATAATAGACTCGACATAAAAACACGATTCAAATGATCGCCTTCATCATATTCAACCTGTGCTGTTTTGCATACGCCGTGTTTCAGTTCAAGCAGATTGATAATGCATTGGGCCATCCTATTTGGAGCCTTAAAAAACTGATTATTGTTAATCCCATCGTGATTGGTATTTGTCAGCTTATTTATTTCTATCTTGGAACATGTTTATGTGTAGAATTTGGGTAAAAAGAAAAAGAAAGAGATGTATATAAAGGTGGGTTGCTGATATTTCTTCAAATGTAGTTGGCGAATTTATAAAAAAATTGGGGCTGATCCTGATACGCGAAGTAAGTGTGAAATAAGAACAACAAATAATGATAACAAATAATAACATTATTATTATGATTAGACATGTATCGATGGTATCAGATTCTACTAACCATTTTAAAAATCGACATCTTTTTCTTTTTGGGCTTCTCCATTCAGTACCTCGTGCTTGTGTTGGATCCTAATGATGTCGAGTTTGGTCTGACGATTGCCGCTTTACCTTTAACTTGCCTTTTACTCTTATTGGCTGTTTATGCTGTAAGTTTTGATGCTTATTATTAGCATTATTTGTTTGTTTATTTGTTTATTTGTTTATAACCTTATTTCCTTTTGTTTATCTGATTTTAGATTCGTCATGAATCAACATATTTGATTTCACTCTTCTTTGTTGGCTTAATGGCGGGTGTTGCTTACTTTATTTTCAAGATTATTCGTATTTATACACAAACTGAAAAGTTTGTCTATGTTAAGGATTTCCTAAAGTTCTTTGGTAAGTCTAATGATGATAATAACGATAGACTTGTTTATTTATTTATTTTTATAGCATATGTCACTTTGGTATTAATCATTTTTACAATCATCAACGCTGCCATCTGTTGGTCCAATTTTGGAAAGGGTTTAAAGATACACTGTGAGTTTATTTATACTATTTATTCCGTAAAGATAGAACCATGCTAATACTCTTATTTCATAGTGCTCCAAAAGCCAAAGAACGATAAGGAAAACCTCGCCCAACTCGATAATGAACGTACTTTATCGTTGGATTAGTGTTACATTTATATTTATTTTCTGTATATTATCTTTTTCTGGAAAAACTATATATCTTTTTCTCGTCATTTGACCTGCCTTTTTCTTTTTTTCAGCTGAACAATTTTTTACATCAGCCATTGGCCACAAACAAAACAAGAAAAAAAAAAAACGCATTTTTGTGCACTCTTCGTAATACTATCATATATAATCTTCTACTTATTTACTCTCTACTTGTCTTTTATATTCAACCAGCCCATCAATCAAACAGACAATAAACTAAAATAATAATGTTAATGACATAAATGTATATTTAGAACTCTCATGTTTCAGTTGGTAGCGCGTGTGCATCCGCGAAATAATAAAGTTTTTGGCTTTTAATTGTGCTACTCTATTTTAATCGTATCATACCAGGAAAATCCATATAAAGTCAAAGCGGATCACTTTTGGTGAACTGAGCAATAGCGTAAAATGGGTGTCTTTACTCCGCATTCGTTTAACTCTCACCCCCTAAAGTATAATGTCATTTCATGTATTTACCTTCATATCATATCGACCTCTCACTTTTGAATATATCAAATAATGGTTCACCTTCACAGTTATCAATATTCGACCTTTTTATTCGATCATCTACAGGATCAGCATGAAATGATATTCCCCCAAGACCGCCAGTAAGATTATCACAGAATGGGACCAAACCTTTGATAGAGCCCAATTTGTTTTGAATGTGACAAACTTTCTTAAAAAGAAAATGCCATATTGATAATGAGCCAATCCAGTGACAAAAAGGGTATACGGCCTTTGGACAGGTCAACCGTGGACATGTTTGCAAGAAGGCTGATAGAGCCAACACTTGTACCTCAAGATTCTCGGCAAATGTTACATTGATTGAAACGAGCAAGATATTTGGGCAGGGCTTCCGTCCTACACGACCAAAACTCAAATCGCTTTTCTTGGGAATCTAAGGCATCCAGATCCTCAGCATTATTATGCAATGCATAAAGTTTAATATTTCTGAGGGGAGTTTATTCATGATTATAGAAGAGATGTACGATAAATTCTACTTCTTTTTTTTTTAAAAAAAAAGAAAGGACTCTTTTTATCTCTAAAATAAATAGATTGTATTCGAAAAATAACAACATTTACCGAGATAACCCCATTTAAAAAAGATGGTTTTATCCTATTTCATAAAGCTTCTCCTGGACAATTCAAAAAACGAGGCTTTACTTCAATCGTCATTATCATTTTCCTCACTCTTTATTTTCATACAGTCATTTTTTTTTGTCAAACACAGAAAAGTCGTGGAAGACGGAAAAATAGTTAACATGCGAGTATTTTCAAAGTAGGGGCTGTCTCCAGCACTGTGTCTCGAAGAGATTCAACCGATAGAATAGGTAAATGTGCAATCTTTTCATATTGCATACATTTTCTCTGCACATTTCCCTGACAATCGCATTTGCGAATATCACTGTAGTATTGGGTTTCGGACTGTTTTGGAGATTTGAATGCAAAAGTATAGTTGTCATTGGTCGGCATGATAATAGTTTCTGTGAAAAAATGAGCTTCCTGAAAACGAGGACTCTTCAGCATGATGTCTATATTCTCTGGAACCCCGCCTGAAAGTTTTAATCCAACCAGGTTGGGAAAACAGTTTGAGATGATGTCTCCGACAAGACTTGTAAGTGTTTTACAGCTAATCTCCAAACTTTCAACAGAATCCAGTGTAGTGGTGAATGGCTCAACGATCAGATATTGGGTTGTGAGTGATAGAGTTTTCAGTGATGGGGGACATCCAGCCAGACAGTCGACCAAACGAAGCGTTTTCTGATGCGAATAAATGTTAAATATCTTGAGTGAAGTAAGGACTGGCATGGTTTGAAGAAGGTGTATCGAATCAACTCTTGAATTGAAGATGTCAAGTGTTGTGATATAATTAGCTTGTTTGGATCTACTGAGATATTGGAATGCTTTTTCACTTTTGCAATCCTTAAACTGCAACTTGTCTATTCGCGTATCAACTGAATCCAATGTATCAAAAGGGTTGACGCCATCCGGTAAAGCAGATAAGATGAGCTACTTTTTAATTGGTCCCATGACTTTGAGGAAGTCAAGTATACCATTTAAATATATTTGCTCTTGATCACTAGCACTACGATGTTTCAATTTTTTATCTTCATGGTTGATTTCAGTCAAGTTGATGTATTTTTTGGCCATATATCGATAAAACTGGCTGTGTGAGTCCACATGACTATATTCGTTATTGTAAAAGTTCAACTTTCTGATATTCATAGCAGGAAGTATGTTGGATGGCATGGTACCAGCTTGTACCGTTGCAAAACGTAGGCTGAAATCTTCAACCGATGGTATTTTTTCATGTATCTTTTCTAAAGCATCAACGTTGATTAGCAATGATTTCAACGTGAGTGTTCTCAAAACGGGTAGATTCTTTAACCGAAAAACAATACTTGAGTTGAGTGAAATATCAAGCAAATCCAAATCAAGTGTTTTGAGCCGACCGCCTAAATTCGAGCACATTATCTGAGACAATATTTCACAATGATCAAAATCTTGAAGAGATTCAACTTTTGCTGTTGAAAGGTCTTGAAATTGCGTAACATGATTGGATCTTGGTCCCAACCCGTTAAAGATTCGAGCCGCCTTTATCACACATACGTTGGGGAAAGTTTTAAGAAGGTCTCTTTTGATAAAATAACTATTAGGTTTTAGAGAAATATCCAACTTTTTGACTTGCGCAGCATAGCTAGGCATTTTTTTAAAGTTGTTCATAAATGTGTAGAATCGAGTGTTGTCATCTTCGTAACGATCAACATTGTAAAATAAACTGTGTTTGTCCAACACGCGCCACCAACTAGAGCAAATAGTCAGGCATACAAGTCTTTGTTGTAAATCGAGTAGAATGAAAATTCTGTGTAATATTTCAGGTGGAAGCTTGTCCATGGTTGAGAAGAAAGAAGTAATAAAAAGTTTTGCTGTGCAACAAGAGCTGTCTTATTTATAACGTAAAAGGTAAATCCATACAAATAGATTTGATCTAAAAAAAATAAATAAAAAAGTGGCGGTGGTAACGTGTTTGTTCAATGTGTTATAGTTAGTATGGTGGACTATTGTGGTTAAAAAAAAAACTAAACCCTCCCCTTTCCAGAGAGTGGGGAAAACAGAATAAGACACACATCTGTATTAATTATAATCTCTCTCACTTTATAAAATAGATTGAAAATTATAGATTCAATTTTTTTTGTGTCTTTTCGTTCTACTATCTTTATCGGTAATATCAAACAAGACGCTCGTAACACCTTGGCGCGAGCAATTTGTAACACTTTGGCGCAAGCTATTTTATTTTTAGTTCTCAATTTTGATTCATACCCTTTTCTTTCGTCCTTTCTCTATTTCTATTTTTCTTAAAAACAAAAAATGAATAACGAGATTGACTGTAAATATTACCCTGTCCAAATACAAATAAATAAGAGGGAGATACTTACGTTTCTCCTTGATTTTATTATAGACAAAGCACTCAATATTGATCCTGATATTTCAGCAAAGGCGTGGGACGGTGATGCGACTTCTCAGCTCTTACTAGGAAAAGCTTATTTTAATGCTGTTTATGTCAAAGATAACTTCTCAAATGCTTTTAAATGGTTTCAACTTTCGGCAGAGCAAGGCAACATGGAGGCCCAGTTTCGATTAGCCGACTTATTTGCACTTGGTCAAAAGACTTCAAAAAGTTACACAGGGGCATATGAATGGTACACCAAGTCGGCCCTTCAAGGATACAAAAAAGCGTTGAATAGAATCTTTAATCTCTATCAGCAAGATAAGAAGATGCATTGCCGTGGAAAGCTGAACTTGGAAGAGTATAAATGGGTCTATTCCAATATTCTAAAAGGGAACAATGTCAGAGAATTAAACGAATACAGACTAAAGCAGCATGAATCCAAATTGAACCATGCAATAGACTACTACACTAAGCTGTTCAACATGCTAAAATATGAAAATCAAGACGATCCAAATACTTCGCTCAAACTAGGATTTCTCTACCAATACGGTTTTGGTGTCAAGAAATGCATCAAATTAGCAATTGATTATTATACAGAAGCAGCCAAACAAGGGGATAAAGATGCTCAGTATCTTCTTGGCTATTTATATGAGAATGATACAGACATTAAATTCAATTACCGTCTTGCTCTCAAATGGTACCGTAGTTCAGCCACAAGTGGAAATATAGCTGCTCAGAATGCCTTGGGTTACTTCTACGAAAAAGGATTTGCGACGGAATTATATTTTGAAGGTGCAATTCATTGGTACACAAAAGCAGCCAACGCCCGTAATTCAGATGCTCAGCTCACTCTTGGTAAACTATATAGAAAAGGCGAAGGCGTTGACGCGGATCTATCCCAAGCAATCAGATGGTATGCTTTAGCTGCCAGACAAGGAAATGGTGCAGCTCAAAACTGTTTGAATCAACTCTATCAAAATCAGAAAACAAGTCTAGTTTCTGATGTTGAAAATGACACGATTTATGTTGAAGAACACCAAACCAAACCAACTCTCCGTTCGAAGCTACAAAACGATATTGAAAAAATGGACAGTTTACCACATATAAACCAATTGAAAAAACTAGCCGAATATGCTCTCAGAACCGATGGAAATGCTATGTTTACTCTCGGAATGAAGTATTATAATGGTGAAGACTTTACTCAGGATAAAGAAGCTGGTTTCCAGTGGATAAAGCGCGCTGCAAAAGCTGGTTTACAAAAAGCAGAGTTGAAAGTTGCTGAAATGTATAAAACCGGTGGTGGCGTGGTTGATCAAGACTTTCACGAATCAGGCATATGGACAACAAAGCTAGTCAAACAAAAGAATAGCGTGGCACAATGTAATCTAGGCCTTTTATATCTGTCTGGAAAAGGTGTTCGAAAAGATCCACTCGAAGT
>VCJM01000660.1:50432-72679 GCA_024139495.1 Backusella sp. ASU-2019c | reverse complement strand
TGATATTGCACTACGCTACTTTAAAAAAGCATCCAAAGCAAATGCGTATGCTCAAGCTCAATTGAGGTACATGTATCTCAATGGAGTTGGTGTCGATCAAGATCAAGAAGAAGCAGCCCGATGGCATGACATAGTCGAAAATAACTACATCGGTGACTCAAGATATTGTCGCAGTAAAATATACCACTATGACCAAGGGGGAATGCAAGATTTTTCAAAAGCCCTCAAGTTATATCAAGAAGAATTGGAAGTATTTCATTTGTACGTCGATCTTTCAAGAAACTCTGATGCTCTCCGAGGTGTGGGCCTACTTTATGAATACGGTGATGGCGTTACCCAGGACTTTAAAAAGGCTTTGGGATACTATGGAAGATCCGCTTCGCATGGGAATATGGTTGCTTACTATAATATTGGCCTGCTTTACTATTACGGAGAAGGTGTTGATCAAAACTATAAAGAAGCTTTACTCTGGTTTGCAAAAGTAGTCAACTCAAATCCGGACCCGAAGGAGCTACATGTCTTTATAGAAGAGAACAGCGATGATGCTGAAAATTTATCTGGGTCCTCAAAGCGCACATATTCACTTCAGCCAGAAAGCAGAATATATGGTGAAGCGAATTATTACATTGGCTTGATGTACAACAGCGGTTTTTTTATGGATCAAGACGAAGAAAAAGCCCAAAACTACTTTAAAATGGCACATATTCATGGTGTAGAGCGTGCTAAAAAACATCTTGTTTAAATAAAATTTAATATATCAAAAGATCACTGGTTTATTTATGAGTATAATTAATTTTCAATACATGATAACTTCTGTGTTGGTTTATGAAATCAAATCCATCAATATGAAAGTATGTTGATTTCACAAAAACCATCAGTAAAACACAGCCTTTTCTCTGTTAAAGATACAACCGATAAAACAGGTATACCATTGATAGTTTCGTCGTTAACAGGAGTTGTCGTTTCTGTGCCATTTAACCAATACATAGTCTCGGTGTGGTTTGGAGACTTGTACAAGAAACCAAGGTCGGAACACCTGCTCCAGGCGGTTGACTTTAGGTAAAAGGTAGCTTTCTGAAAAGCAGGATGGGTTAATTTTATATTGAGACTTTCACGCAATTCCCCTTTAAGCGTGAATTTCACCAGATTTGGAAGGCAATAGGTGATGACATTTCCAATGCTACTATTAAGTATCTTTGATTCAATAACTAAGGTTTCGATGGAATACACATGGCTTGGTAAGGGTGTCCGTGTCAGATATTGGGATTTTAGAGTGAGATGCTTCAGTGAGGGAGGGCATGCATCCAAATAGTCGACGAAAGAATGGTGGTGCGCTAAAGTAAGCGATAGTTCTGTAAGACTGGGTATTCTTTTAATAATATCAGGTGAGGCAAAATTGGGCAGGCAAAGGCCAAGGTGTTCGGTATATTTGGATTGATTAGACTGACAAAGATAGTCGTATATGGTTCCACCTTCACGAATATCTAAATCGAATTTCCTTATTTTCGAACCCACAGCATCCAGAGCCTCGAAAGGATCAACACCGTCTGGAACATGTTCGAGATTTAATTCGTCAATGTTGGGTCCAATGACTTTGTAGAAATCAAGAATTCCATCTAAATAGATTGATTTCCTCTCATCCGCACTATGGAAAGCTAAAGCCGCGTCTATGTATTCGATATTCGTGATGTTGATATACTTTTCAGTCACATATTGATAAAACTCCTTATGCAACTTTGAACCACGAGTTGCTTCAATACCAAGCTTAAACTTTGTAATACAAGTGGCAGGCACAATGTTGGATGGCATTCTACCACCCATTACTCTCAAATTATCCAAGGCGAAATCCTCGATCGATGGTATGTTTCTGTGTAATTCCTCTAAACACCAAAGCCTGATCTGTGCAAACTTTAACGAGAGCTTCTTTAAAACGGACAGGCCTTTCAATTGGGAAAATATGTTGTGTACGTCTGGAACGCGATATAAATTCAAGTAAAGTACTTCAAGTCGGCCACCCAAGTTGGAAGTGCTTATATGACATGTCAATTCGCAATTGCTATGATCGGAAAGGAACTCGATTGTCGAATTAGAATGCTTGGGGTCAATGGGTGTTTTAAAATGGCCATCATCTTGGAAAAATGATACTGGTAAGCTTGGCTTCGTTTTCACCACACGCGCGTTGGGGAAAATATTAACGATGCTTCTTTTGTCAAAACTCGTTTCCGGCAAAAACCCAATATCCAATTCTTCTACTTGGGCAGCACGATCAGGCAAGCGCTCAAACATTTCCATAAATCTGTCGAGTTGATGTATGTCTTCTGACTCGTCAAGATGAATGTCGTAAAATAAACTGCATTTATCCAACACATTCCACCAGTTGCGACAAACAAGCAAACATTTGAGTCGCTGCTGTAAGTCGAGTTGAATGAATATTTTATTCAATATTTCTGAAGGAAGTTTATCCATAAATACTTTACAAATAAGAGTTGTTGAATGGGAATTATGAACTCTAAAGTATTTTTATGTAGCTCTGGTGACAAATAAGGAACTAGCTAAAATCTAAAAATAGCTTCAGTTTGTTTGCGTTCTTGAAAGGGACACAACGATAAAAATGGCTTCATGGAGAAGTTTTTGAAAATAACGAAAATGAAGGCAACATCTTTTACAATGAAAATAACCACAAAATTGCGTTACTATACATGCAAAAGGGAGCTGAAGAAAATAATGGTGATGCTCAGGTCTATTTTGGTATGATGTATCTCCAAGGTCTTGGAGTGGAAAAAAATCATAGAAAAACAATGGAATGGTTCGAACCACAAAGTTAAATTCATGCGGTTGTCAGTTATGGAATGGGTTTTACAAATGCGTTGGAATTGATAAAATTTATGAGATTGCATTACTCTACTTACGAATTGGAGCGAAAGATCATTACTCCCAGGTTCAAGTACAACTGAGTACAATTAACAATAGCAGTCATAGTCAGGATGAAGACGAAGAAAAAGACCAAAACTACCTTAAAATGCGATATATTCATGTTGTTGAATGAACTAATATGGACTATTACTGAAATTTCCATCTTTCCGTATATTAATAAATTATGTATTAAAAATTAAGGTTTTAAGGTACCAGAAACATCATGATACAACATGATAAAATGAATAACATCTCTTTTATTTCAATTAAATTGCTATTTATAGTACGATTAAATAAATGCCCATATATTACACTTTTCTTTTATCGAGAAATCATCAGCATGGAAGGATATCAAATGCATCATCCTTTACTTTTAATTTTCTCTCCAAAAGCGATTCAATCGACAGGACAGGCAGGCGTTGTATGTCATCATGTTTTACCAACGTCTTCTGTCCATATTCGGGCTCGTTACAAAGGTAGCACTCATTCTCAGGCTTGAGTGGAGACTTGAAGGAGAAACCATAGGCGTGATACGTGTTCTCCATAAACCTGGCTACCTGCAAGTGTGGACTCTTTAAGGTGATATTTATATTCTCAATGGTGCCGCCGGTTAAATTTAATCGAACTAGGTTTGGAAAGCAAGCTGAAACGATATCAGCAAGGTCGCTCGTTATGATATTAGTGTCAATGGATACATCTTCGATCGAGGTCTCTGTCAATTGCGCTGGTTTAGCTATTAGGCCACGAAATGTGATGCGGAATTGTTTCAGTGAGAGAGGGCATGCAGCCAAATAGACATCAAGCGGAATAATAGCAGCATGTTGAATAATGATATAGAGTTTAGTGAGAGTGTTCATATTTTTAATGTGGTGGATTAAATCGTCGATTGTACCAATTATCCCAAGTATTTTGATATAGTTGAATTGGTTGGAGTGAGAGAGGTCCTGGAGGAGTGTCATGCAATCGCACTTATAAAAAAGCATCGACGTTATTTGTGAACCCACATCATCCAAGGCTTTAAAAACATCAACATCGTTGGGTATACAGAATAAAGTCAAGTCACTCCTGTGTGGTGCAATAAGCTTATAGAAATCAATAAAACCATCTAAATAAATTCTCCTTCTAGCATAGGGAGTATAGCGCTTTATATATTCATGAGAACACTCAACCTCCGTTATGTTGGTATATTTTTTTGTAATGTAGTTGTAAAATTCAATGAGTTTATCTGGAGATTGGTAACGCATATAGTCCAGTTTGAGTTTGGTCATTGATGTGGCAGGCACAATATTGGATGGTAGACTGTCATTCGTTTCGCGCATCTTTGCTAGCATAAAATCTTGAATCGGTGGTATGTGCTAATGAACAAGTTCTAAATCTTGAAATCCAATTTTTGGTGATACAAGAGTGAGCTTTTTTAAAACCGGCATGCCTTTCAGCTGGGACACGATAATCGACCTATCGGACATACCTGAGAACTTTAAAACAAGCTCACCAAGCTGGCCACCTAGGTCCGAGTGGATCATTTGAGACACCAATTCACAATGGTGGAATTCGGAAAGAGAATTGATTTTTGATTTGGAATGTGTAATGTCAATGGGTGTTACATGACGACTGTGTGTTGCCACTAACGGCTCGAGAGGCACTACTTTCATCACACGTGCATTTGGAAAAATATTTAGCAGTTTTCTTTTGTTTAGTAGCCTACGAGGTTCAAGCATTATATCTAGTCGTTTTACTTGGTCAGCATAATCAGGAAATTGTTTAAACGCGTTTATAAATGTGGCAGCTTGATGTCCATTTTTCATGGTAACGTTGTAGAATAAACTATATTTATCCAATATGCGCCACCATTTACGACACACGAGCAAACATACAAGTCGCTGATTCAGGTCAAGTTCAATAAATATTTTGTTGAAGACTTCCAGAGGTAGTTTATCCATGATTTAGACGAAAGAAATGCAAAAAAAAGCTCGTAAATTTAAAAATAGACATTGGTGTAACTTGTTCCAAAAAAAAAATAGATTTGATCACATCAGTTGAACGATTGTGTCAGATATAGCCCCCTTTATTCATATCCAATAACTTTTTTCAATATTTTGTACGAATGCCCAAAGTATGCTCTTCTGTTGGAGACTAAATATTATTAGCATAAAGCACCGTCATAGCAACATCTCCTTCCAGCTTTGAGTCTGTCAAAGTTTCGACCGAGAGAATAGGTAAATGTGCAACTTCATCGTACTCTACACGCCTTTTTTCTTTTATTCTAACAGTACCCTCGTCACTAATGTAGTATTCGGTCTCGGTTTTATTTGGAGATTTGAACGCAAAGCCGTATGTATAATTGCTGTCATCATAAACATCGCTCTTTGAGAATATAGCTTTCTGGAAACAAGGGCTCTTCAGCGCGATGTGTATATTCTCTACCACCTCGCCTGTAAGCTTTAATTCAACCAGGTTGGGAAAGCGATCTGATATAATATTACCAAGATCGCTTGTAAGTCTGTCACAGTCTATATGTAATCTTTCAACCGAGTCTAATTGTGTATGGAATGGCTCAATGATCAAATTTCTAGCTTTGATAGTGATGGATTTCAGTGATGGAGGACATCCAGCCAGGCAGCTGGCCAAACTAAGAGGAAGATTAACAACGGGATTATCGGAAATATTGAGTGATGTAAGAACTGGCATGTCTTTCAAAAGGTGTATAGAATTAGGTATCGTGCAGGTAATGTCAATCGTTTTGATATAATTGGATTGCTTGGATCTGCTGACATAGGGAAATGTTGCGTCTCCATAGCAGTTATCAAAATGCACCTTCTCTATTCGAGCATCCACGGAATCCAGAGCTTCGAAAGGGTTAATATTATAAGGCAAACAAGTAAGAGTGATCTCCTTTTTCATTGGCCCGATGAATTTCAAGAAATCAAGAACCCCGTTCAAATATATTTGCTGTCTCTGGTCTGTGTAATGTTTTGAAAGCGCATCATCTCTATACTCGATATCCGTCAAGTTGATGTACTTCTTGATCAGGTATTGGTAAAATTGGCTGTGTGTGTTCGCAGTGTCAAAGTGGATGGTGTGAATATCCAATTTTGTGATAGAAATAGCAGGCACAATATCGGATGACAAGCTACCAGCTCCTAACTTTCCATATTGAATGCTGAAATCTTGGATCGATGGTATATTTTCGTGTATCTCTTGTAAAACATTAAGGTTGAATTTCAAGGATTGTAACGTGAGCCTTTTTAAAACTGGCAAGTCTTTCAGCTGTGAGAGAATAGGTGGGATGTCTTCAGCACCATGGAAATTCAAATCAAGCACTTTGAGCCGACCAAGCAGTCCCGAATAGAGCATTTGGGATAACAGATCACAGTGATAATAGTCGGAAAGGGATTCGACTGTTGATTTTAAGCGTGTCGGTTTAGTGAGTAGGTTATGGCTGACAAATTTTGAGAGTCTTGATACCACGTATGGTGCCACTCTTATCCCACGTGCGTTGGGGAAAGTATTAATAAGTTCTCTTCTGTTAAAAAAAGAATCTGTTCCAATCACAACATCCAAATCTACTACTTGGGCGGCACGATCAGGAAATTGCTGCAACAATTTCATCATTCTGTAGAATTGAAGATTGTGCTCTTTCATTTCGACACTGTAGAATAAGCTGTGTTTGTCTAATACGCGCCACCAACTGCGGCAAACAGTCAGACATAATAATCGTTGTTGCAAATCGAGTTGAATAAATATGTTGTGTAATAACTCTGGTGGAAGTCTATCCATTGTTTTAGAGTCAGAAAGAAAAAGAGAGAGAGATAGAGAGAAAGGCTTTTTATTTGTAACTGTTTATACAACCAAAAAATGCACGTGATTGGCTGATTGGCTGATTGTTTGATTATGTAATCATGCTTAAGCTTTTAATGTTATTATTTAGAAATATAGCCTCTAGCAAGGAAGTATATTAATTCCATTCTCTAGATCCAACTTTTGCTTTGCAAAAGATCTAAAAGATAAGGTCGGTAAATGTTGAATATCCTCAAATTGTACACCCTTCCACGCCAACTCATCATAAAGGTAATACTGAGTCTCAGTTTGATCGGCAGACTTGAATGATAGGCCATACTTGTCATCACGAATTGAACGACATTTATCTTTGTAAAAGGTCACATGCTGTAACTGGGGGCTTTTTAGAATTATATTTGTATTTTCCAAATACTTGAAATAGAGTTCCAACTTGACCAAGTTAGGGAAGGATTGTGAGATAATGTCACCAAGTTCACTCGTCAGTATTGTAAAGTCAATGTTTAAGCGTTCGATAGAATCCAATGTCATTATAGATGGTTTGGCGACCAAATCAGGACAACGAAGAGAGAGAGTTTTTACATTGTCAGGACATGAAGCCAAACAATTGGATAGATGAAGTAGTGGAGCATCTTCAGCAGTGAAATCGATACTGAGTTGAGTGAGGGACACCATGTCTTTAATGAGATGTATCGATTCAACGTTCGTATCAGTTAGTATAAGTACTTGCACACATTTGGATTGGTTTGATCGAAAAAGATCCTGTAATATTGCTTCACTTTCGCAGCGATAGAGGCGTATCTGCTTTAATTTGGAATCCACGGCATCCAACACCTCGAAAGGATCAACATTCTCTGGTACACGCCTAAGAGTGAGCTCATGTCGAGTTGGTCCGATCAGTTTGAGCAAGTCCAGATATCCATTCAAATAAAGGTATTTTATATCAGAGGGCTTGTAGCGGTCCAACTCTAGATCATGAAAGTCAATCTCGGCTACGCTGGCATATTTCTTGGTGATGTATTGGTAAACCTCACAAAGTACCTCACATTTTATGGGATAGCCACCATCGAATTTCAATTTGGTAATAGATGAAGTAGGCACAACCTCGGATGGCATGCTGCCATATAACGCTAAAAGATCCAAGGTCAACTCTTGAATCGATGGTACATTTTTATGAAGTAGCTCCAAATCATCAATTGCAAGAAAAGCTGACTCAAATGTGAGTGTTTTTAAAACCGGAAGGTCCTTTAGCTGCGAAAGAATACTTGACGTATCTTGAAGAGACATGTCTTTCAAATAAAGTGTTTTGAGTTGGCTGCCTAGTCTTGAGTAAACTATTTGCGACACCAATTCGCAATGGTAAAAATCACAAAGGAATTCGACTTTTGAGTTGGAATGTGTAAGGTCAATGTCTTGTGTATAATGATGAAGTAATCTCCATTCTCCTGAACAGTGATCTACTTCCATCTTGCGTGCATTGGGGAAAAGTTGAAGGAGTTCCCTTCTGTTAAAACGTGTATCTGTGTGAAGTGTTATCGTGAGCTCCTCAACTTGGGCGGCGCGTTTGGGAAGTCGCTTAAACATATCCATAAATCTATTTAAGTGATCATCACTTTTTTGGAGTACAATACTATAGAATAAACGGTATTTATCCAATACGCGCCACCAACTGCGACAAACAGTCAAACATGCAAGCCTTTGTTGTAAGTCGAGTTGAATAAATATTTTGTGTAGTAGTTCTGCTGGAAGTTTGTCCATTGTTTTAGAGTCAGAAAGAGAAGATAGAAATGTCGTTTTTTTTTTTTTGGAAAATGGGTGTTTAAATGTCGCGTGGCAAAATGCATATGATAAATTGATGCAAATGAGTGGCTGAAATATTTTTCTGTGATGGGAAAACAAAAAGAGTCTACATTTTATTAAATAAAAGAAAACATCAGTCACATGAAAGTACTTTAATAGATTGAAGTGCTTCCAATTTCGTCTTTGTAGATGATGTGATCGATAGCATCGGGAAACTTTGTATATCACTACGTTGAACACGCCTTGTAGAACTCTGATGATGAAGATAGTACTGAGTTTCTGTCTGATTTGCAGATTTGAATGGTATTCCATGTTTGAAATAATCATCAAACCTATAACCGATTGTGGAAATAGTGGCTTCCTTGTAATAAGGATTCTGTAGACTTATATTTACATCCTCTTTGATCTCCCCTTTAAGCTCCAGACTAACCATATTGGGAAAAAAGGATGAAATGATGTGATACGCCTTTATAAAATTGAAAAGAGCAACATCAAAGTAACACCATGGATCAAGTTTAAAAAGAAATTGAAGCGATGAATCCAAGAACATTGTACAATCGCGGTGTTCAGCTTTACAGAGAGTCTTCTAAAGGTGACAAAAATTACGATTTATCATTCCTCTATGTTAGAAAAGCGGCAGAAAAAAAAAAGATAGAAGGGTAATTATCGAACTGCTATGTATGCGTGGCAAAGACTAACGAAATCGACGAAACCACAACAAAGAACCAAACTTTGAAACTAAAAACGAAAACTAAAGGGAGCAAGAGCTTATTTTATTTAAATATAATAAACTAAAATAAAAGATTAAAATAAATTGAAATGTATGCACCCTTATCAAAACAATAGCGATAAAGGAAAACTTAATAGAGCCTTCCCAAACACAACGTCGATTTAACATTCCTCGTGCTTAGCAAAAGACAAAGTACATTTTACAATAGTATATACAAAAAATATCGTTGTTAATAAAAAGGATAAAGAAGTCAAAAATGTTTTTGAACCCTATTTTGGCTTCTTGATCCAGTCACCAAGTAATAGGCTCATTAATGCAAAAACAAGCCAATCAAATTTATCTTTCAGCTTACGATTTTTTTAAAGAGGAGATGACAAATGGTGTGAACGTTTACAATGAATCACAGTGAGCGATATGATTATGTTCGAAATCCCATGAAGGACTTTTATTTAAATGTTTGATAAATTATCATATGTCTTTTTTTTTTATTTCTTTGCTTAATACTTTTAGAACACATGACAAAAAAAAGGGTGTACCCTTTCTTACAAAAAAAAAAGAGGCATTTTGAAATTCTATTTTACCTTTTGCATTGTGTGACTTAAAAATGTGGAACCCCAGAGTAGCGAATTTTTAATTTGATTTTTTTTCCCACTTTTCTTTTGTTTTCTTTTACTTTTGAATTTATTTCTATATCACTGTTACTGATAATGCCAGGTAATAGTTTATTCAATTCTGTATTTTATGGCTAAGCATTATTTCCTACTAGATTTATATAAAGCACTTTTTGCTTACGAAACTGATAAAGAAGATGAGCTTAGCTTGTCTCTGGGTGAAACAATTTATGTGACCAACAAGGACAATGCGGATTGGTGGTTGGCTGAACGATTGGATCATAAAGAATTTGGTTTAGTGCCGAGCAATGTGAGTACATTACCCATTGTTATTGTTATAAGATATTTATTGTTTATATACCAGTTTCTTGAGCAAGTGAAAGCACAACAAGGTAGTACAATAGATGATGACGAAGCGGATAATCTATTCTAAACAATACAATACAAGGAATGGTATTGGCAATAGTAATGGAGGATTATACACCAGAAGATGAGCATGAGTTATTGCTCCAAAAGAATGATGTTATTACAATATTGGAGCAACAGCCTGATGGATTATGGAAAGGGGATTTGCATGGTAAAAAAGGATCATTCCCATCCAAGGTATATACTTGAAGTTATAAGCGAATATGTACCAAAATTCAACAAACTGATAAAAAAAAAAATAGTACGTACAACTGTTAGATAATGAGCATGCTGGAAATGATACCAAATCTAAGAGTAGGTTGTATTCAACTTATCATGAGTTTATGTATTAAAGGAAAAACCTTTTGGTAGATGGATTTAAATTAGCTGCTTACGGAGTAAAACAAGGTGGTATCGGCAGTATTTTAGCCGGTGGATTTAACACAAAGAGAAGATCATCTACAAGAAGCTCGTCAATTGATAATACAGTAAATTTAAAAAACGAGTTTCTTTTACGCTTTTCTTGTTTTTTTTTTTGTAATTGAAAAATATATAACTGTAATTGATTTGTAAATATATTTAGAACCAACAGGATGTATCTAAACCATCACAGTCACCTCAAGCACCAAATGTACCAAGTGCACCAAATACACCAAAAGGTAGAAAAGCAATGGTAACCCATGACTATGATCCACAAAATGAAGGTAAGGAAAAATAGAAAAGGTTTATATAATATTAAGTTTGTGTAATCCGTTGACTCTTTCTCGAATCACAAGACGAAATAAAGTTATTGCGGGGAGAATATATAACAAATGTCGAACCTACTGACTCAGAAAGTTGGTGGAAAGGAACCAGTGAAAGTGGGACAATGGGAGTTTTTCCGAGTAATTTTGTGCAGATATTAGAGGAGGAAACGCCACCACAAAGACCAGCACGCACAAGACCCGCCACGGTAAAACCTGAAACCGCCTCCAATTCAGAAACGGCACGTCCTCCGCCTGTTCCTGTGATAACACGTCCCACATCACTATTAACCAATCGACAAGGAAGCAGTAGCAGTGGGGCGTCCCTTTCAAAAATAGCAACGGCACCACCTCGTCCTATTACCTCTCCTCCTATACCGAGTACCGTTCAACGACCCACGTCAGTGAATACAGCAAATCCTCAGAAATCATCCACTCATAAAAGAGCACCATCTATTCCTTTGCTATCCCCAGATTTACCTCCCATCTCTCCAAGTTCTCCGACCAGCCATGAGCGTCCAACCCGTCCTTTACCTCGTCCAACATCTACAAACTCAACCGATGGTGGAGGAACCCCAACTAGTTCACTAGAGAGAGCCCATACGCTGAATATGGCTAAACCACCAAAAGTAGCTATGAACAAATTAAACCGTAAGTAACGCTATACTACACAATTGATATATTATATTAGTAACATGAATATCTATTTTATAGCTATCGCACCTCCTCGACCATCTTCAATGAATGATAGAAAATCGCCATCCACACCCCTCTCGCCAGCATCAACACCATTACCAACATCACCAACATTATCGGTATCATCCGTCAATGACAATATCATTGTACCTCCCAGAAGAACAATGCCACCACTGCCTCAGCTTTCTAATATCGTACCCTATGATGATGAAGGTGACACTCAGCAGAAGCCAGCCATTTCCGCGGAACCTGAAGAGATGATAAAGAAACCAGATGATAGCGATGTTGATATAAAAATCAAAGAATTGATCCAGTTTGAAATTGAAAAGCTTCGAAAGGAGTTTTTGCTCAAATTGGAAGATGAGCGTAGCGAGAGGCTAAAGTTGGAAACAGAGTTGAATAACCTTAAAAAGGCGTAACTGTCTTTATTCCTGAAATATAACTGTTATGATATGATACAATAAATAAATTAATACTATCCCCATTATTCAATGAAATGCCCTTTATTATAAGTACCTTTTAGTTGTTTGGAATTTGACTTGGTTGTATGAAAAAGGTTTTGATGCTACAAAACAAAGTTTGTATGTCTAATATGATCCACCAATTGCGGCATACAAGCATTCGTTTGAGCCGCTCTTTAAAATCAAGTTGAACACGTACTTTGTACAATCTTTCTGAGGGACTTTTGTCCATTATTTGGTATTGAGAAGAAATTATTTGGAAATGTGAACGCTTATTAAAATGGATGGCGTGGTAAACATGTGCATGGTTGGCTAAGATAAAAAAAATAGACTGTGGCACTTATGGATTTTCATCGGTATTCAGATATTTCCGACTGAAAAAGCTTAATTGGGTGAAACCAGCTTTCTGGCACTCGTATATTAACGCGTTACATGACACAACCCTTAAGCATCGCAGAGCTCCTGTGTTTTGATATAATGTGCTCATGTGTTATATATTTATCAAATCGCTTGCCTAGCTGCATGTTATTACATCTTTATCTGGACCGTGACACAAGATGAACACTTAAAAGAAACAGCGAAAGAAAAAATAAACCACTTCAGAGAGGGGGAAGACAGTCTAAGAGATACACCAGTGTTTATTATTTACTTCATCTTTTACTCTTATATAATTGAATAAGGGACAGGCTCTTACTTTTTTTGTCATTGTCGGTAACATCATGCACGTTGTTTGTAACACATTGGCGCAAGTTATTTTGTTTGCAGCTTCCACTTTGGATTTATATCGTTCTCTCTCTTTCCTCCTCTCAGTTTAAAAGAAAAATGAGCAAAGAGATTGACTGTAGGTACCACGTAGATATATAAAAAAGTCATTTCAAACACGCAGAAGTAGTGAAGAAAAATAATTGCATATTTATCTTTCTCTTTTATTTTACTATAGACAACGTACTCAATATTGACCCTGATATTTTAGCAAAGGCGTGGGACGGTGATGCGGCTTCTCAGCTTTTACTAGGAAAAGCTTATTTCAATGCTGTTTATGCCAAAGATAACTGCTCAAATGCTTTCAAATGGTTTCAGCTTTCGGCAGAGCAAGAAAACATGGAGGCTCAGTTGCGATTAGCAGACTTATTTGCACTTGGCCAAGAAATTCCAAAAAGTTACACAGACGCATATGAGTGGTACACCAAGTCGGCCCTTCAAGGATACAAAAAGGCATTGATTAGAATATTTAATCTCTATCAACAAGACAAGATGATGTACTGCCGCGGACAATTGGACTCGGAAGAGGATGAACGGGCTGATTTCGATTTTCAAGAAGACATCAGCATCAGAGAATTAAACGAATACAGATTAAAGCTCCATGAATCTAAATTGAGCCATGCAATAGACTACTACACTAAGCTGTTTAACTTGTTGAAATCTGGAAATCAGGATGATCCAAGCGTTCTGCTCAAACTAGGATTTCTCTATCAGTATGGTTTTGGTGTCAAGAAATGTATCAAATTATCCATGGATTATTATAAAGAAGCCGCTAGTCAAGAGAGTAGGGATGCCCAGTACAATCTTGGTTATTTATACGAGAACGAAACAGATATTAAATTCCATTACTATTTTGCTCTCAGGTGGTACCGTGCTTCTGCCACAAGCGGAAATGTTGCTGCTCAGAATTCTCTGGGATACTTCTATGAAAAAGGATTGGGTACTGAACTAAATTTCGAAGGTGCGATCTACTGGTACACTATGGCAGCCAACGCGGGTAATTCAGATGCTCAGTTGACTCTTGGTAAACTATATCGAAAAGGCAACGGTGTTGATGCAGATATATCTGAGGCAATCAAATGGTATACTTTGGCAACCAATCAAGGAAACGGCGCAGCTCAAAACTGTTTAAACCAATTGTATCAAAGTGGAATAAGAAGTCAATTTTCTGCTAAAGAAGATAGCGCAGTATATGTTGGAAAACATCAAACCAAACCAACTCTCCGTTCAAAACTACAAGACGATATTGAAAAACTGAATAACTCGTCACACATAACCCAATTGAAAAAACTAGCCGAATATGCTCTCAGAACCGATGGAAATGCTATGTTTACTCTCGGAATGAAGTATTATAATGGTGAAGACTTTACTCAGGATAAAGAAGCTGGTTTCCAGTGGATAAAGCGCGCTGCAAAAGCTGGCTTACAAAAAGCAGAGTTGAAAGTTGCTGAAATGTATGAAACTGGTGGTAATGTGGTTGATCAAGACTTTCACGAATCAGGCATATGGACAATAAAGCTAGTCAAACAAAAGAATAGCGTGGCACAATGTAATCTAGGTTTTTTATACCTATCCGGAGAAGGTGTTCGAAAAGACCCACTGGAGGCTAGCAAATGGTTTACAAAATCTGCTGACCAAGGGAATGCCGAAGCACAATACCAATTCGGCCTCTTGAGATCTGAAGGCTTAGGTTTACGTAAAGACGTAGAAGAAGCAGTGAAATGGTTTCACAAATCAGCTCTCAATGGCAACATAGATGCATTGTACGAGTTAGGAAAGGTGTATCAGGCCGGGGAGCACGTCGAAAAAGATATCGACAAAGCTATTAAACTGTACCAGAATGCAGCTAGCAAAGGAAGTCAAAATGCTCACTTGAGACTTGCCGAAATTTATGAAAACGGAGAAATCGCTGACCAAGACCTACAGACAGCAGAAAAGTACTATAAACTCGCGGCGGAATCTGATCCTTATCATCAATACGAGCTTGCTAAAAAATACATGGATGGTGCTTTTGGAAACTCGGATTACACCAAAGCGTTTGAACTGTTTAAAAAGATAGCATATGAAGACCCGTCGAGTTACTACAATGTTCTTCATACACCTTTTTTGCAACCAGATAGTACTATAGATTATATGAAAATGATGTCTATGTTTAAGTTAGTCTCAGAACAAGGAGATCGGGAAATATGCTACAACATTGGATACTTGTACGAAAATGGACTTTCTTATTCGAGCAAATTGTTCTTGGTTCCTAATCTTACGCATGTTATACCTTGGTATTTAACAGCAATTGAAAATGGTGATTCTCGAGCAAATTGTAGGCTAGGTGTTATGTATGAGGAAGGAAAAGGTGTTGAAGTAGACTTGGCTGTAGCGTACAGTTACTACTCGGAAGCATGTGAAAATGGAATTGATGATGCTGCCTACAGATTAGCCCTCATGTATATGAATGGAAAATATGTCGGTCAAGATCTGATAAAAGCCTATTGTTTATTTACCGAAGTCTCTAACAAAGGACATAAAGAGGCTTTCAAGAAGCTAATACCTTCCGAAATTAGGTTGGTCTTTATACCATATGCTATCTTTTTTTTACTAGTTCCAATTAACTAATTGAAACTCTAATTTTTAGTAATAATCTCAAAATGTTGGAAGCAGTTGCAAATACTGGCTATATAGCTGTTCAATATCAGCTTGGTGTTTTTTACCAGAATCAAAAAGAAAGCGACGGAAAAGCAATAAAATGGTTGACTTTGGCTTCAAAAGGCGGCGTGACGGATGCTACCTACAGATTAGGTGTGATGCATGAAGGACTAAAAGGGGGCGACCAGAGCCTCTCGGAAGCTATCCGCCTTTATTCGGAGGCTACTGAACGGGACCATGAAGAAGCGATGTACAGACTGGCACGAATATATCATCTCGGTAGAGGTGTGGAGTATGATTATCAAAAGGCGTATAACCTATATGCTAGGGCTGCAGAACTCGGGCATGACGATTCAAGTAGACTCTTGGATATCACTAACTATCCAATTGGTCAACATTCTGAAGACCTTAATAACTCCCTGTCGATTATCCAATACATGGCCAAAAAAGGGAATGTCGATTTACAATATATACTTGGCATTTTCTATATCACCAACAAAGATCGCTTGTATTATAATGAAGCTTTCAAATGGTTCCGAATGGCTGCTTCTAAGCAAAATACTAATGCTATCTATCAGCTCGGTCTTTTATACGAAAACGGACAAGGAACTATGCAAAGCTATAGTACAGCATATCGTTTATACAGCCAAGCTAAAGAGAAAGGGCACCGAGAATCCATTTACCGCTTAGGCATAGCTTATCAATATGGATTAGATATAGAAATAAATACTTTCGAGGCGATTGCTTGCTACTCCAAAGCTGCTGAGCTAGGAAATAATGAGTCTCAATACAAGCTTGGAAAACTCTATGGGTCAGGTGAACTGGTTGGAAAAGATTCCCTACAATCGTTAAAATGGTACACAAAGGCATATCTCAATGGGAATTGCGACGTTATTAATGACCTATATCAATTATATGACGAAGAGCCGCTTGAGTCTTTTTTTTATGAGAGACTATTCAAAATTACTTCCAATATCGAAAATACCTACAAATTGGATGATTGGCCATCCCGTAGTCACTATGGCTCCGTTTACACTAAATTAGGATTGCTGTACTTGAATGGCCAGGGAGTCGCAAAGAATCTTCCTGTAGCATTAAAACAATTCCTAAAAGCGTATTATGACTATGAATATGCCGATGCAGAGGCGTTTTTATCATTAGAGTACAATCCGTATGAGGTATCATCTCAAAGTATCTATCTCGCCAAGTTAGAAGCATATCGTGGAGTTCAGGACCAAATTCCAAGCGAGCGTCAATATCAACTGGGTATGATATATTGTAATGGTATTCAAGGTATATCTATAAACTATGGTCCATCTGGCAATCCAGGTTTGTTCACTGTTTTGGCACCTGACTATTCCATAGCACTTCGATATTTTAACCTGGCTTCTCTAAAAAACCATGCCAAGGCACAGGATCAACTTGGATTAATGTATCGTCATGGCTACGGCGTGAAAAGCGATTACCGAAAAGCTTTGGAATGGTTTACCATGGCGTCTGAATCAATGGGATACTATAATTCATCCAACCGGGGAAAAGACTTCTATTATGGGAATACAGTTGATGAAGATCATGGAATTGCGGCAGTATACTTTCAAAGAGCAGTCGAAGTGTATGGAAGTGAAGCTCAACGTTATCTTGATTCAGTATACCTCCGTAAAATCGAAATAGAGCAACAAGATAGTGAGACAATGGATCAATTTGATAATGAAGTCGAGGATATGGCACCCAGCTCGTTGTATCATCGTGGTTTTGAACTTTATGAACAATCTCCAGAAGGTATTGTAAATCACAACCTGCCATTGTTTTACATTAGAAAAGCAGCAAAAAAAAACCACACACAGGCATTTGTTCAATTGGGTATAATGTACCTTGAAGGGAAAGCTATCGAAAAAGATGAGAATGAAGCGATAAGATGGATTGAAAAATCGATCGAGATCATGGATCCTGGTGAATGCTACGAGCAAGGCATGTACTTTTACAATGACATGAACTTTAAAATCTCGCTACGTTACATGAAAAAAGCCGCAGAAGGGAACAATCGTGACGCTCAGGGCTATCTCAGTTTAATGTATTTTGGAGGTCTTGGAATAGAGAAAAATCACAAACAAGCGATGAAATGGTTCCAAAAATCTATCGTGCAATTCGACTCATATGGCTGTTACAGAAAGGGGATGGAGTTTTACGAAAGCGTTGATCTTGATAACAATTACGAAATTGCACTACTTTACTTAAAAAAGGCAGCAGAAGAAAATCATCCTTCAGCTCAAGTCCAGCTTGGTATAATGTATCTCCAAGGTGTCGGAGTAGAAAAAAATGTCAACAAAGCCATGGAATGGATGGGATCATCCATTGGAAATCAAATGAATGGACGTTCCTGCTTTAACCTTGGTATGATATTTTATAATGGAATCGAAGTTGGAAAGAATTATGATATCGCATTAGCATTCCTACAAAAAGCAGCAGATCGCAATCACGGACTTGCCCTGGCTCAACTTGGTTTGATGTATCTTGACGGACACGGTGTTTCAGAAAACGAATATGAAGCAATGCAATTGATCGAAAAATCGCTGAAAAACATGTCACCAAATGACTGCTATAAGGTTGGAATTCATCTCTACAACCAATATGAATCAGAAAGACACCTTGGAATTGCATGGATTTTTATAAACAAAGCAGCCAAGGAAGGCCATGGTTTGGCACAGGCTCTTCTAGGTGAAATGTATCTCGAAGGTAAAGGAGTCCGGAAAAACCAAGACGAGGCATCGAAATGGATCGAGAACTCTGCTGGGAACTTGAAATCAGACGAGTGCTATAATCAAGCAATGAAGTATTATAACGGCTTTGATATTGAAAAAAACCACAAGATTGCAATGCTTTACCTACAAATGGCAGAACATAAAAAGTATACTCCGGCCCAAGTCCAAATCGGCATTATGTATCTCGAAAGTTATGGTATTGAAAAAAGTGAAGTAAAAGCAATGGAATATTTTCAACAATCGATAAATAACATGGACCTCAAGGGTTGCTACCATCAAGGAATATTATTTTATAATACGTATCATTATGATATCTCATTACTCTACATTAGAAGGGCAGCCGGAGCAGGTTATGGTCCAGCGCAATCTCAGCTTGGTATCCTGCTACTTGGAGGGAAAGCTATTCAAAAAAATCAAACCAACGCAATGTTCTGGATTGAAAAATCAATAGAATCAATGACTCCCTTTGATTGTTACAAGCAAGGAATGGCGCTTTACCGTGGGTTATCAGTTGTCAAAGACTATATTATATCACTTCGTTTTATGGAAAAAGCAGCAGCGAATCATTATGGTCCGGCTCAAGCTCAAGCTCAAGCTCATCTAGCTATGGTCTATTATCAAGGTCTTGGAGTAAAGAAAAACAGGAATGAAGCGATGAAATGGGTTGAAAGATCTCTGAAGTATTTAGGTCCGGATGAATGCTATGAACAAGGAGTAAAATTTTACAATGAAACCGAAGTTGATCCAGATTACGAAACTACGTTACTCTATATTCAGAAAGCTATCGAAAGTCACCATGGTCCATCTCAGGCACAACTTGCTTTAATGTACTTGGAGGGTAGTGGCGTAGTGAAAAATTATGATACTGCAATGTACTGGATAGAGAAATCAATGAACGGAATGAAACTGGATGAATGCTATCGGCAAGGGATGCTCTTTTATCACAGGAAAAAATTAGAGAACAACTATGATATTGCACTACGCTACTTTAAAAAAGCATCCAAAGCAAATGCGTATGCTCAAGCTCAATTGGGGTACATGTACCTGAATGGTATTGGTGTTGAGCAAGATCATGACGAAGCAGTTCGATGGCATAGCATAGTCGAAAATAACTACATTGGTGACTCAAGATACTGTCGTAGTAAAATATACCACTGTGATCAAAACGGGATGCAAGATTTCTCAAAAGTTTTTAAATTATATCAAGAGGAATTGGGATTTATCGAAGATGTTAATTATACTACTCTAAAATATACAGTTAACCATGATGCTCTTCGAGGTGTTGGTCTACTCTATGAATACGGCGATGGTGTTACTCAGGATTTCAAAAAGGCTTTGGAATACTATGGAAGGTCCGCTTCAGATGAAAATAAGGCTACTTACTATAGTATTGGCTTGCTTTACTACTATGGAAAAGGTGTTGATCAAAATCATAAAGAAGCCTTATTCTGGTTTACAAAAGTAGCAGACGCAGATATCAATCCTCAACAATCACATGTGTTTGTAGAAGATAATGGTGATGATTCTGAAGGTGAAACTACTTCCTCAAAGCGCACATACTCACTCCAACCCTATAGCAGAATATATGGTGAAGTACACTACTATATTGGCTTAATGTACAACAGCGGCTTTTTTGTGGATCATGACGAAGAAAGGGCTCAAAACTACTTTAAAATGGCACACCTTCATGGTGTCGAGCGTGCTAACAATTTATTAAAATAAACATACGCTTATCATCTTTATTTATATTTGATAAACTATTATCAGCACTTTAACAATAGCACAATATACACTATTCTTAATAAAACTCATTCAAACGGAAGTACTTTAATATCATTGCTTATATCTAATTTTTTGCTTGTAAAAGATACAATCGACAACATTTGTAAATATTGAATATCCTCATACGGTACAAGGTCCGCTATCGTATCATCATAGATGTAGTACTGCGTCTCGGGCTGAATTGGAGATTTGAACGACAAAGCATGCGTAGAATGATCATCCAGCCTACCATCCATTGTGCAAATAGAAGCGCTTTGAAACTTGGGGTTCTGTAGATTTAGAGTTATATCCTCTGTCAATTCACCATCCAGTTTTAATCCAACCAGGTTTGGAAAGCAGAATGAAACAATGTCACCAAGATCACTTGTCAGTCTATCACAGATAATGGTCAAGTTTTCAATCGAGTCCAATTTAGCTTTGAATGGAGACACTGCCAAGCAGTCGATTTCGATAAAGAGAGATTTCAGTGATGGAGGACATGCTGATAAACAGTCGACGAGAGAAACGGGCACAAGATCGGGTTTTCGAAAAATAATTTCAAGTGTGGTGAGTGCCATCATGTTTTTGATGGGATGGATCGAGTGTAGTCGTGTGCTATCCGTGTGAAGTTCGACAATGTGTGTGGATTGCTTGGATTGGGAAAGATATTCGAATAGGGTTCCACCTTCACACTCCCAAAGCCATAGCGTTTTACATTTTGAATTGGTGGCATCCAGTGCCTCAAAGGGATCAACTTCGTCCGGTACGGTATAAAGAGTCAAGTCACTTCTGTTTGGCCCAATGAGTTTGAGGAAGTCAACAAGGCCGTTCAAGTATATTTGCTTCATCTCGTCAAAATGATAACGGCGTAATGATCGATCAATGTATTCGACATCCATGATATTGATATACTTTTTAGAAATGTACTGATAAAACTGCATGTGTGTTTCTACATCTTCAGCCATGCCGATGATGATGTTGAACGTTGTCATGGCAACAGCAGGCTGAATGTTGGATGGCATTGTGCCAGCCTTTATGACAGCTCTACGGAGTGTGAAATCCTCAATCGATGGCACATTTGTATGTATCGCCTCCAAAATGTCAAGACTGACCGTTGGATGCCTTAGCGAGAGCTGCTTCAACACGGGCAGGTCCTTCAATTGAGACATGATGGCATGCGAGCCTGGAATAAAATGGAAATCCAAATAAAGCACCCCAAGTCGCCCACCCAAGTTTGAACCGAGTATTTGCGAGGCCAATTCGCAATGGTTGGCATCGAAAAGGACTTCCACCTTTGGTTTGGCATGACTGAGATCAATGGGTGTTGTAAATCGACTTTTGCTTTGAAACATGGCGCCTTTGCTGGACTTCATTCTCATGACACGCGCGTTGGGGAATATGTGTAAAAGTCTTCTCTTGTTGAAACGAGATTTTAGCAGTACTACGATATCCAGCACTTGTACTTGAGAGGCACGTTCAGGTGATTGTTCAAACTTGTTTATAGATCTGTCGAATCGATCTTTATTTTGTGTCTCGTCAAGATGAATGTCGTAAAACAGACTGCACTTGTCGACTACGTTCCACCAACTGCGACAAACACGTAGGCATATGAGTCGCTGGTGTAAATCGAGCTGAATGAATATTTTGTTTAATATTTCTGAAGGAAGGTTATCCATTATTTAGTAGAAAGAGTTTATAGTAAATCGTTTTATGTTGTAACGAGACTTCTTTTTTTTTTATATTACAGCTCACGTTACCAAATATTGTTGTGTGAGAGAGAGTTAGACAGATAATTTATCCGACATGATGTCGATCAAGCCATTTTCTTGATTATAGAGTCTGAGTGTTTAGGGTTTAAGCAATGGTAAATGGTATAAGAAACTCGTTCACTCCAGGTCTAAAACAACGTAAGAATGTAAAAGAAAAAGTGTGCGTCCACCTTCCATATATGGTAACACCAGGGCTTTGCTTGATTTCCTTTTATCTCGAATTAAGAAAAAAACGTATTGCGATACTACCAAACAGTTTTAATTTTCCATCTGTAAGAGATGCTACCGGGCAGGCCAAATACCTTATATCGTCGTGCACCGCAAGCATTTGGAGATGTGAAGAGAAATCCCCAAAACTTGGAATCGATGTCAATCAAACAATTGGAAAAGCCAACACTTTCC